>JAHZNB010002180.1:0-18220 GCA_027744295.1 Callyntrura guangdongensis | reverse complement strand
GACTAGAAGTAGGGAAAAAATGATGTATCTGAATTTTTCTTGGTCTTGTATGTTTGCTTGAAAAAACAACAACAACGACTTTTCAGTCAGAGGAATGAGAAAAGACATGCGGAGTACTGGTATGCTAACTAATTGCAAAAAATGAGGAGAACAATGACGCTGGTCTCTGTGACTTTTGGAGTGGATTTCAAAATGCGGAAAACGCAAACAAATGTAATTTTGAGATTTTTCCTGGTTGTTATGAAATGAGAGGACAAAATAATTAAAAAAGATAAATATCATCCTGAGAAAAACACAAACTTACCTATTTTACTTGTCACCAGTTTTTTGGTTACGGGACAAACGATGCGACTTACAACTTGTACTTGTACTTGTTCGCTAAGGAGCAGAAGGATAAACACAGTCACATGTTGATACTACTACTACTGCAGATTTTTTTGTCAGCTGTTAATCTGTTGAGTAGGGAAATGAGAAAAAAAGACAAAATCAAAGTGCACAACTAAACTAAGAGATAAACTCTGGTGTACCTCTACTAAAATCTTATTTTAGGTGCTATCTATCCATACAGGAACTATAGAGCGTCGGAGTCGGACGACTGACTAAAACCGCCTTCATCTCCGGCCACAAGACAATGAATTTGACGACCAGGCAAGTAAATCACAAGTGGGGAACTGGTAGTCAACAAAAACATTTTCTTGCTGTTTCTGTTAACCACCGAGTTCAGTTGTCTAAAACGACTTTTTACTTTGCGGTAATGCCCACATCCTGATTGGTAGAAAAGCGTTTCTACAAATAACATCCATTTAATATGCAACACATACACATGGGATTTTTTTGGTTAGAAACCTCCAAGTTCGGCGCCTTTCCACTTCCCTTCTGGGTATTGGTCTAGAAAGTTGAAATCTTTGTTCAGCCATGTACTGCTCCATCCTCAAACAAACATCTTTATCAGCATTGCTGATCTTTGTCGTTAGCCGTTACTATGAATCTACCCTACCGAGTAAAGAAAATCAAGCCGGAGACGATTTATTTGTTGGGTTTCATGTACTTTGTTCGTTTGGGTATTGTGGCGCTGGCGGTGTGGTGCAACGCGAAAGACCAATGCATGAGATGACGATGAGGAACGTTGTTTCTTTGCCTTGTACACCACTTGTTTGTCAAATCACTCTAGTCTAACCAAGATTTAAGGTACATGTTGTATGCTTCCGTTTGTACTGTGCAAGTTGAGCTCTCAACCAACGCAATGCAAGATTTCAGTCATTTTTACAGCCTTGAATGGGACTTACTACACAGATATTGGAAAGTGAGCAGAGGGAGACTAAACCGTGTGGCAAATTTAATGGGCAGCAACCAATTTTCAGCTATAATAATATTAACTTTGTAATCATCCAAACTCTATTGTATTTGTATTGTAATGCATTTATTCGTGAAATGTCAATTTATGAAGGACAATTAGCAATGTAAAAAAGTGGCATGTCATTATGTACCACCACCGTCCCTTGTTTAAAAAAAGTGTGTGTTAATGTAATGTGTCACCCAAAAGTTACTGCTTTTTTTGTCGTTTTGGGTAACCCATTTTAAAAGCTTGTGAGCAAGCGTGACTAACTCGACAATGTTTTTTTTTGTGTTTGTTCATGGGCAATACCTCTATCCGTGAACTATATCCAATTGTAAATTCAAATTTATTATTTAACTGCTTATTTGCACGTGCCATCTTGGTAGGCAGTTGTAAATTGCAGCACGAGCAACACTAAAACTTACATTTTGAGTTACCATGTATTCCTGCAGCGTGAGTGTTTATATCGTGTTTGCGCAAATTCAAATTGGTTGATTATCTGATTACATCTTGGAGTGGTAAAAGTAATTTTTGTAATACATGTATTTCGAGAGAGATTGTCGCCTTTTCCTCTGGGGTTTCACAGTGTTGTAAACACTTAAAAATGATTTCCTTTTAACAACAGATTACATCATAGTTAAATGGTTTTAAACTTTACTACATAATAAACACTTAAACACTACTTTTGGTAATTGCTAATCAAATCACTAATCAGTTGAGGTGTTCTTATTCGCTGCAAGGTGCTCAACACCAAGATATCCGTCAAATTGTCGAAACCTTTCAGTTGTAAATGAATGAGCAGACACAATACTATGTCTCCAAAATTTTATCCACATACCGAACTACATTTACGTTTAACTATAAAACTTGGTACAGATAATCATTGTAAAAATAATTTCAATTTAGTTGGTCTCAATCTCCCTTTAAGCAATTACATTTTACACCCTAATTAGACGTTACGCGATCTTTTATCCCGTTTTCATAATTATCCCGTTCATAATTATCATCATCACATCACCATTGTTATTATCAGCATTACCGTCGTCAACCAAACGATTTCATCGTCGTCAATGAAAAACTTCCTTGTCTCAACTCACTGCTAATTCGAACGTCGTTTCTTCATTATTTTTTTTGCTCGTAATCCCGCAAGCAATTCAAAGCGCGTGGGCGACTCTCTAATCTAATAATAATAACAACAATAATCTGTACTTAGCTTAAACGTGTACTGTACACACGTTTCTCTAGTATGTTCTGCAGCTTCATTAACAATAAACCACTGCATAGATGATGTTGATTGGTGATAGTGACGAACCACACTAGTATATTCTTACATGTTTGGCTCACTGCATTTTCTACCTTTTACAAGGCGACAAGTATATTATATTCCTGTAAAAACCAAAGCGCTGCTGTTGTTATATAGTCTATTTTGTTGCTGATTGCGGAAAAACGCACCGAATCACAGGTACCGTGTAAGTGCTTAAGGTATTATATAGTTTAGACGGTGGTGGTGGTTGTGCGCGGAAAGCGTGTCTTGAGTCAAAAATATGTTGTCGTAATATGTAAGTAAGTAGGGCTTGTTGTTGTGTGGAGGAGTCGAGACGAAAGCGCAGTGGACCACGTAATTAAATATTTTATACCATTTGGTAATTGTACTTTACATTAATATATGCCTTGCCTACTCCCTTTCCACGCGCAAAAACATTGCTCGTTACCTCAGCTCTTTTGATTGTTGATGTCTTTCTGCTTAAAATATATTGTTGTGTTGTGAGACGGCAGTTACCAGTACTCCTCCGTTGAAGTGAGTTCTTGTATTGCCTCGTGTGCACTGTGCAGTTAGTTGTTTGTGCACATGTCAACTTCCACAAACATAACAAAAGGTTAGTAAATTGCATTGCGCGTACTGTAAGACACACCACTACTACGACGCCGTGTAGATATGCATTACAGGAACAATAAATGTCGATATAGAGCGTTAATTTTTTGCAAGTGTGTAAATTACAAACATAAAAACATAATATCTCTGTAATGCCTCAGAGCATAGCTTATAAATCTTTATTACTTCCTTTATAACTTATTTCATACTTTTTGTAGCATCTTATTTCAAAAAATATATTTTTGCAGATTTTTCCCCTCTGTGCAGCTTTTCATGTGTTAGCAAGATACCAAATAATCAGCTTCCTTTATAACTTATTTCATACTTTTTGTAGCATCTTATTTCAAAAAATATATTTTTGCAGATTTTTCCCCTCTGTGCAGCTTTTCATGTGTTAGCAAGATACCAATTATCAGCAGGATTCTCAGTTTAAAGCACAGGGGCATGGTCTCCTCCTCCTTACTCAAATGGTGAATGGATAAATAGCACAAGAAAATCATAAGTGAATGATGACGATGATGATAGTAATAATGGTAGTTATTAATAAATCTGAAATAGTGTACAAAATTAGTACAATAATATGTATCAATGCAAGTTAATCCTTATGTCATTTATTTTGGTGGATGCCGACTTATCATTCATTCGCCTCATGAGATTCGGGCGGATGTGCGATAATGATTTGTTTACAAAAGTAATGATCATGCCCTTTTTACCATCTTGATTAGTAATTCCTTGTAAAGTTGGTAACCTGCCACACGATTAACAACACTACGAGAGACGACATGAAAAAAGTTACTTATTATTAAGTCGCCGCCGGGGCAGGGATTTATGTACCTATTATACACACACGTGAATAATAAATTTTCGCCAATAAATTTGTGTAATCATACTTCCGCGCTCCTTTAAAGGTTTGCGGATGAATGCCACAAAGGAGTTTAACAAAGGATCATGTCATGTGCCTTTAGTAAGTCTGTCAGCATCTCTTTCCCTTTTCTTAATCCCTACCCATTTTGGCTGCTACGGTTACTATTATTGATATATGTTGTTCGGCTGTTTGAGGCCTTTCGCTATAAATATTTACGTTGTCGTCTTGTCAGGAAGGAAGTTACGGAAGGAAGGAAAGAACAAGGAAAGTAAATTACTTGTAACGTTGCACTATGCAATGCACATGCACACGTGACATACATTTTATCAGTAGTGCTGCAGAGCTAAGTGGGGATAAAACAACCAATTTCGTGGCTGTTGCTAGTTGTCACCTCATTACAACACTAGCGTAAAAACAAACGAACATTTAATGCATTTAATGATTGTCATCACTGATTACGGTTTTAAGTGAGAGTGCGTGTACAAGGGACATTAATAACAGCACATGTGCCTAATTGATAATGGGCATCAGCCAAGATTTTGTCAATGTACGACAACGTGATAACAGGTGATTATTTTACGCACATTGACCACGCGCCCGTTGCATTGGAATTGCCGGTTGTTGGGTTTGCAGTTGGTGTAAAAGTTTCTCATCTTAACTTCCTCTTGAAACGCCATCGTCATAGTCGTCGCAGAAGTGACAGAATGCGATGCCAAACAACAACTAATAATAACAAGCTATAAATCAACGGGTGACTTAACTATAATACTTTGATCGCTAATCGCACTCCTCAGAGGAGTCTCCTCTGTTTGATAAACTATTGTGCATAAAGATGATGCTGATGAGGATATCACATGTCGTGTCATTGAGTCATCCTCTTCCTTGTTAGCTATCATGCTAACAAGCTGACGTTTACAATCAGTTTACTATCGATCGCATTTATATAATTAGATCGTCCCTATTAATTGTGTTATATTTTTTAAAGACAATATAGTATGTTAGCGTGTATGTTTCATGTCTGAGAAAATAACCAAAGGTCCATACACACTGAATTGGAGAGAGAGTGAATCTTTATTTACTCAAATCTTAAAAATGAAAAGTAAAAATGGGTTCGTCATAAATGTAATTCATTGTATGGTAAGTCAAAATAAAAGTAAAAATACCTTATGCCTAACGGTAAACCTTGCAGTGCTCCGTTCTTTTGTGGAGTGTCCATATCCTAATAATATGTGTCATATAAACATAGTATAATAATCCTAGTGTGAAAGGCACATTCAAAGTGAATATGCCGACAAATGAAAGTATCTATTTTAGTGAGAATAGTCCTACATAAAACTAGTGCCACAGTTCCCGTTACAAAAGCATTACTATATATTTGCTTGTTGAATCTCGCGGGTAACATTGTCGAAACGATAATTCCAACATTTTATTGGTATGCCAACTTTTGTCGTCATTTTTTCCTGATATCTTAGTCTTTTAATAAATTAAAAAACGAATATTCAAGACAAACATGCTAATCTCAATGCTCCGATGAAATTTCTTTCATCGATGTAAAGCATTGCTATAAAATCTTTAAATATTTCCTACACTCATCCTTTGGGTAAACATTGCATACGTAACGATACTAATGTTTCAATCTGTTAACCATGTATGAACTAGGTAGATAATGTGGATGGATAGGTGGATAACCCACGCAGATAGATGAGACTCATACTGTCTTACCAGTTCTAAATGCAGTGACTCGACTCCTCGTAGAGTACCCCTTCATCCTTATCTCATACCATCAACAATGATAAGAATATAGTTGTCATTTTCAACCATGTAATCAAATCAATCATGTCACTAATGTAACTTTTTTGTCGTATTATTGCTAGTTTGTATGCACTGTGCACCTGCATCAGACGTCTCAGCGCTTTCAAAGTTGGCCATTGTTCAATCACGCAGTATTGTTAACCCTCGGTGCTGCAATGTAAATTGTGCTATGCATTACGACATCTTGCTAGTCATGTACTAGTACTGATAATAGACAAAAGAGCGTCTTTTCTTGATGTTCACTGCTCGAGAGAGGCAGTAGTTTTATACGTGTTGTTGGGGTAGTCGCCTCCTGCCTGATGGAAGGGTGGCGTACTGACAATAAAGCGCGCAGTCTCACAGAGAAAACCTGTTTGTTGAGTGAACAAGTGAAAAATAAAATTGTTGTTGCCATTACCTGCGCAAGTAAGTGTCATTTTGGTTGTTTTGCACGACAAATCGAGTAAAAATTTGTTGTGCTAGCTCGTCGTTGTAGAAGAATTCAGTTACAGTGACTAGTGTATTTTTTGTTTTTTAGGATTTTTTTTGTTTTTGCGTTGCTGTACACAATTTCAAGGTCATTTAATTGTTTTGTGAATTTTAAGCAGTTTTTTTTTACATCGGAGGTATACAGCATATTTATGATACCATCAGTGGAATTAGCAAGAGACGGGTTCCAGGTTGGGATAGATGATACAGCGTGTTAACCATCAGATAGGTTTCGTACTAGTTTCTCACGGGCACATTTTGTACGAGAAACATCTGAAAATTAAGTGAGAATTGGAAATTGTCAACAAATCATGAGATAAGTCATGTTATTGATGTTATGGTCACTGCTGACGGTGTTCTGGTGAGGTGTGTAAGTTTGTGATGTGATAGTGGCAGTTTTCGGAGGGAGTTTTACTGTGATGGCAATCATCCGCAATGCTGTACTGGCAGTGCCCTTGGCATTGATGACCTACTTTTATCAGGACAATGATTTGTTGGGGACGACCAAAGTTGTGGAGACCACGTACGGTAACATAAGAGGTCAAACAGGTATCTCCCGTAATGGTCGGGCGTACATGGAATATTTGGGAATACCGTATGCTAAGGCCCCGGTAAATGACTTGCGCTTTGAGCCGCCAGAGCCCCCTGATCCTTGGAAAGGTACAAGGGATGCGTCCATCTACGCGAGTCAGTGTCTTCAAATTGAGTTTTTCACTTCGAAAATAGTGGGTCGGGAGGATTGTTTGTATTTAAACGTGTTTCGGCCTGTGATTCGGGAAACAAATGAGTATTATGAGGCGGTAGGTCCACGTCTTTTTCCAGTAATGGTGTTTTTTCATGGAGGATACTTTATGAGCGGCTCGAGCAATACCTACAGGTCGGAATAATTAGCACTGGAAAACGTTTACCCGTAATATCCTTACCCTGGGAACCAAACGAAACCGTTAGGTTTCGTTTGGTTCCCAGGGTAAGGATTTTCTGGGTAAAAGTTTTCCAGCGCTAGTTATTCCTATACCGATATTTACATACAACAGACCTGACTACTTTATCTAGAGCCATTTCCCAGAGTGGTACCGCGATTAAAGTGTATTCATCTGTGAAGCATCCAAGACAACAGGTCAATAGACTGGCCATGACGGTGGGGTGCCCCTGGCAGAAAAGTGCTGCGATGTTGGACTGCCTCAAGAAGATTGACCCGCTGAAGATTGTCCAGACACAGTTGGAGTACAGAAGTGTTTTGTTGCACCCCTTAGCCATATATGCACCTTCCAAAGAGGGTGTTCTAGATAGCCAAACATTTTTACCGGAGGAGCCCTTTGTACTTATGAAAAACGGTTCAGGGGTGAACAGAGTGCCATGGATGACAGGAGTGAATGCAGACGATGGACTAATTTATTCGGCGAGTGAGTTTCACAAAAAATGAAGATACGAGTAAATTGCTGGACTTTGTCCTTGATCTACCCAGGCTAATGTGAAAACTCTTTCTCCTTTGTTACCTTTTTTCTCCAGGAATAATTCGGAATCGCCGATTGATCTCAAAAATTGAAAATAACTGGGACGACACTGCTCCTCAGCTACTGGGATACGTGGACAACGACCAGCGGGACTATACTCACACGGTAACAAACTTTTACTTTGGAAGTCCCACTCCGTCCCAGTTAGATTTCCACTGGGCCTTCCAGAACTTTACGGATTTGTTCTCCGATCGACTGTACAATACGGCCACCCACATTGCCATAAAAGAACACGCCAAAATTGCCCCGGTATATCCCTACTACTACAATTACCAGAGCAAATTTTCCTTCACAAGTTTACTCCTGCTGACGGGAAAACTTCCCCCTATTGTCGACATTGGCATTTCGTTGACTTCCAACTGGATACGAACGTGGCTGGCCAGGCTGCCACGGAGCCACATGGGCGTTTGCCACGGGGACGAACTACTCATGCTCTTCCACCTGGGTGTACTGTCCAACATTCACAGACGTCATCGGGACATTGAGATGAGCCAAGATATGATCAAGCTTTGGGTGGATTTCGCCTATGGCCAGTATGTCGCGCTACCCAATCAACCACTGAAATTTTTTTCTCCAGAAAATAACGAGTATTTTTTCTTCCTTTTTTTCTAGAAACACGTTAAACTTCCGCAACGTTACTTGGACACCAACCAACCCACTCGCGTTTGATACACTCTATCTAAAAATTGACAAAGATCCTAGCCTCGTTATTGAGCCGTTTGCGGACAGAGCACGCTTTGGGGAGGCAATAAATCTTTTTTAAAGTGAAAAACCTGAGAACCTGACAAAAATTGCATTTCAAGTTAAATTATAGTTGTAATTTTTAAATAAGCGATAATACAGCAGGAAATTATCTTCTCGTTTCAAGGCATTCGTCTATTCGACTTTGTTCTTTTTCTACAGCATTTTGTTTGTTTGCCACTTGGTCCTATATAATATTTGATGTTCTTATTATCATTACGACGAGCTCACTCTAATATTTACTCTCTGAACTCGACAGCCTCGGTGTTGTTGCCTCATGTTTCCCTGTTTCTTAGGAAAGATGCCGCTGCAGTCCCCTTTCGCCAAATGATGTCAACTAAACTCTGCGTGCGGCAGCATAGGAACCTCTGTCTGTCGTTCCAATTCCCCCTTTTAGCTTGGTAAATGCTTTAGATTTTTCTCATTTCAAAATACTTTTTTCAAGTCTTCCACGATTCAACCAGCATTCAGCATACATATTTGTAAGCTTGTCGCATTATTACTTTCCTGTCGGTTTTTTCTTACCCGAGAGAAAATTTATGGTCATCCACTAATGCGTGCTAATGAGCCATTGGTTTCAACAAAAAAGGCAATAATCCAGAAAAAAGTTAAGAAAAGTGCTGGCTGCTTGCGAGCGAGGACATATGTACACCTTACCTGCCATTTCCTTTCATCGAGTAGTTATTACTCCGGAATATATGTGCAAGCTCCTCTCCCGTTATTTTCGACCGGTTTCATAAATTAGCTAATGCGTTTGACACTGACAATTATTATTGGTATTATTGGGTTTACACGTCGTTCGCATGCCAGACTAATGCGCTGCTTGCTGAACAAAAAATGAAGATTTTCCACAAGGTGTGATATTGTGAGTACGTTACGTCGAGTGCATGGAGGTGGGGAGGGAGCGTGTTCATATTATTAAAGAAACCAGAGACTTTAAACGAACCTGCAATGGGAGTAGTCCAGCTATCTTTCTTTTTCAGAGAGATTTCCAGAGGACGTGGGGCAGACAACAAAGCATTAAAGACACTCGTTGATTTGCAGGGAAGAATAATACAATTCAACAGTTTGTCTGCTGGCCGATACAATTTTTTCTTAGAAAGGCACAGCCTAACGAAAAAATGTGAATCAATTTGGAACATTTCAAGAAAGAAGAGTATGCCATTATCAGGACAGTGTTGCAGTATGGATTGCAAGAAATGTCGACAAAGAAACGGCAAGTTTTTCAGAACTGAAAAGAAGCAGAGTAGAGAATGTGTGTGTGTGTGAGAAAGAGAGGCGGATAAATAGTGTTCTGTTTGTTGCTAGTACTGCTCAGCAGAGAGAAAAAAGTATTTACAAAATTTTTGTCAACTACTTTATCAATGTCGCCAGCTTTAAACGCTAATAACACTACTGCTGCTCAAGAGAACGGGATTCATTCAGGCTGGACGGAAGATATTTTACTCGAAGGCATTAGCATTGCAATAAAATAGCACGTTTTCTTTTTCTCTCCTTCCCTCTTTCTCGGTTTTTTTCTTTATTTTTAGCTGTTATGCAAACTAAAAGTGCGCAGAACAACGTTTTCACAAGCATCAGTTTGAAAAAGTTTTTTTTAGTACAGATAGGGAATAAAAGGAATAATTACGTAAAGATGGATAGCGGAATTAGGATGGTATTTCTAAACAAAAATTATCATTAAATAAATCCCTCTTAATATTGACAGGTACGGGTGGCGTTGATGAAATTTTTTCTTGTGCAGGGATACTAGAGTACCTCATGATGTTACCAATATTACACACAGTATTCGTCGACTCTCAGGTAGCGTTTCACAATGCCCCAATATGACATTTATTATTTCCTGTTTGCTTCTAGAAAGAAATCAAAGGAAGAAGACGAAGAGGGTAAAGAAAAAAACGTACGTACTGTGTAAAGTACTAATCATGGTCAAAGGCTTCTGTTGACGGTGCGATTATGCAATTGCGATCGGATGATTCAATGAATTTTAAGCCTGAACAGGGAAGAACCAGACACGCTTCTCAGATAATCACTATAAGCCTTTTGTGCAATAAATCTCATTCGCCATCATCGTCATCATCAGCATGATCGTCATATTATTATAAAACTTACGCTTCTGGGCTCGCGTCATATTTTTCTCCGTCGTATATTTTTTATACCTGGTAAACTCCCCAACAGTTTGTCCTTGCGACTCTTCTAATCACAACGATTACTAGAGTTTATTGGGAACGTGAAAAAAATACTCTTTCCATCGGCATTCTTTCCAGTGTTGCTTCTTCTCGCCTTTTTTCTTTTCTCCCCCATGAGTAGAGAGGCTACAGAAAAAATCCCGGGTAGAGTTATGGCTATTCTGACCTGTCCTTAGAATTAGCACATGTGTTAATACTACCACTACTTAAAATATACACATATCTTATAGCGAATAACGGTGATGACAACGACGGTATGACGGTAATGCGGAGAGTAACGTTGTTATTGGATTGGATGTTGAGTAAAATAGCCCCCACTTACAAAAGAATAAGGGAAGTGTATGTGGTGTGCACATTTTATGCTGCTCGCCATCATTATCATCGTCGTCAGCAACATTGCTTACTAGATACTTTTTTCTCGTGGAGAGCGTTAAAGTAAGTAGTAAAAGTAGTAGTAGTAGTAGTAGTAGAGAGAGAGAGAGAGAGTTCCGGTAGTAAATTTTAAAAAGACGACGACATCGGGTCGCTAGCGGGATTGAAGTTGACATGCTACTAACACAACGATAAATTCAAGAATTTTCAGGGAGCGAAGGAGAAAGAGAGAGAGAGAGAGTAACAGCATCTCATTTCAGTATAGAGAATCCTCCGTGAAACAAATAAAAAGCGTTTCTTTTTTTCTTACTGCGCCATTCATTTCTTGACTACTAATAAAAGGCTGGCAACAAGAATTATATTGCTTTTCTTTTACTACTATCTATATAGTCTGACGACGACGACAAACAAGACGGTTTAGCCATAATGGTTAACTTTTGTCGTTGTGGTTACCAGAGTGACTTGTACTTTTCTTTTACACTTTTATAGGCATGCCAACCGCTATTTTTTATCACCGTCATTAGAAAAGTCAAAAAAGTGAGTAAAATCACAACCGAGAGTGCAAAAACTGGCACTATAAATTTTCCTCTGAAAAAAGTCCCTTCTTTCCCGTTCATCTCCGTCTGATTTGGCTTGTTTATCTTTTTCTTTTCTTATGGCACTATCAAGATCATCCATCCTAAGATCATCGTTATCACATTACTATAATTTCATTCAAAGAAAAAAAGAACATGTTGGGTGACACAAGCTCAAAAAAAATTTATGGCGCGTTACTGGTCCTCATAGCCGGCACGACACCATATTACTACACATTACACTGTATACCTAGTTAGAGGATGCTATTTATCCTCCTCCACCACCACCTCCTGCTGTTCCTAGCAATCACTACTGCATTAATATATGATAATATTATTGGGCCATTCTCACGCGCCTCACTTCATAAATTTCCCGTTTGACTTTTTAACGGAGAGAAAACCATAAGACAGAGAAAAAACGGTTTGAGAATTGCATATTTAGCCACACAGTACAAGGGAAAGGGACAGGAAGCCAAGAAATAAACGGTCGTCGTCGTCGACGATGGTTTGATTCCCTACGGATTGATTGTGGGATGACGAGTAGCAAGAATAATCTGAAGAAGAAATAGCACTCAAGTATAAAAAAAATTCTCTCTTGCTACCAATTTTACCGAAAATCAGGGAAGAAGCGTTGAGATTAATAAAAAATGGATAATTTAATGGGTTCGTTTCTTCTGAAGAAGAAATAGCACTCAAGTATAAAAAAAATTCTCTCTTGCTACCAATTTTACCGAAAATCAGGGAAGAAGCGTTGAGATTAATAAAAAATGGATAATTTAATGTGTTCGTTTCTTATGCCAAGAAAAACGGTTCATTATGCCAAATGCTGTTTTTAAAAAAATAAAATAAAGTAGTGTCATTAGCCAAAAGAGAGAGAAAAGTATATTATGTGGCGAGGTGATCAGCCCGAAACTCTCTGATTTGACTCGTAATCACAGCCCCGCCTCTCTTGCGTTTTGAAAAGGGAAATTGTAATGGAAGTTATAACCGAGGGGCAATCACAGACGAACAGGGCGGTTTTTTTTAAAAACCGCAAACGGAATGTGAATGAAATTTTTTCCCCGGTTGTTTATTAAAAAGTACCTACTTAACCTGCACATCATAAACCATATAAGCTGTAGTCAGAGAGGGTAAGCTTTGCACGCCGTAAAAAAATATTACTATTATTTTTATTATTGTTGTTTTTATCATTACACTTCTTTCTCAAAACAAACAAACAAGTTGGGGTGGTGGTGGCACAGCATCCCAAAGGCCGACCCACCGACACGGCGGCATTAACAACAAACAGTGTGTTTGTGTGCGTCCTTTCCACAATTTGACAGGCCAAACGGGGAAACACGCTATCAGTCTCGGCAAAACTTTCCATTTTACCCTGTCGTTGTGCGTTGTTGTTGTTGCTGTTGATATGTTGTTGATGAAATTATTATCGAGTTGTAAAAGTTTATTCGGAAATCGGGACAGAAGAGAATATTATTATGTTACTAGTCAGTTCGGATGAGGAGGAGAGCGAGGGGAGTGATGTGGACGATTTTTGTCGAGGATGACGAGAGTGAAGGTCGACAAGAACGGAAGAAGGTGAACATTTGTTGTTGTGTGTATACCCCGGCTTGTCAAACAAGTACTCTGCCAGAGAGATGGTGAGCGAGAATTAATTTTTTTTTCTATCAACGATGCCGTAGAGGATGATTGACGGCACACAGTAAATATTATCATTATGAACAAATAATATTTGCGACAAGGCTCGTTTTCTGTGAAGACCTCCTTTATCTCTTTTAGGTTTTCATGTTCTCTCGTTCCCCCGTTTGTTTCATGGCTCCCTTCCCTCTCGGCCTCTTCCCCTCTCCTAAAAGCATGCATAGTTGCCGTTGTCATCATCTGAAACGGTGATTTTGGTGTTGTCACATTTCGTCACAACTACACACACCAGTGTTGACGACAACGACCCGATAGTGGAGGAGAGTGACTGTAAAAAATGTGGAGGAAAGCGAAAATGCAAAAAATAAAGAGAATGACGTTTAAAGCATAAACACGCTCATTTTGTTTACAACGAGTAAAGTAAATATTTTTCATTTTTTTCTGTGTGTATGTGTGTACAAGAAGTTAGTAAAATTGGTAGAAACTAGAGAGAGTGAGAGAAACTATAACATGCTTTTTGAAAAACTCTCTTCTCACTCCACTTACCGATATTTCTACTCTAAATTCCATTCTGTTGAAAATTTTTACTTTTAAAGAGATGTTGCACTGTTGTATGTAACTATCCACCCTTTTCCTCTTTCTCGCGGCCTTTCACCTTTTTATTTACTTGTTTTTCTCCAATACGTACCTCAACCTCATTAGAGGAAACAAGTAGGTATTCTTAAGTCAACTAGTGCCAGGCATGTCATTCCTACTCTCATAACTGGAGTTATTTATTACCACATAAACTTTTCGCAAAAAATAAGACGTGGCGTTATAATAAGAGAGAGAGAGCTCAGAACTTTCTTGATGTTTTTGACCAAATGACTTTTTGGAAAAAATAATTGTAATGACTTTAACAGAAATTTAACAGATTAATCTATTGTCGCCCTGCTTGTGTTCCTATGCCATTGACCAATAGAAATATCGCAGGATGTGGCGTGCGTGCTGATTACTGGATTATTAAATCGTGAGTCATCATCACTCAGAAATTTAACAGATTAATCTATTGTCGCCCTGCTTGTGTTCCTATGCCATTGACCAATAGAAATATCGCAGGATGTGGCGTGCGTGCTGATTACTGGATTATTAAATCGTGAATCATCATCACACTGTTCAACTTCATGGTTGTTATTTAGAAAAATAAAAAATAAAATTGCTATCTTTTTGTGACAAATCAATACACACAATTAAAAGCGTTTCTTGAAAAACAAACCCGTCACAAGAAGATTCCCACGTTAGTTTGTCACGATGTTACAAGTCGCCCGTTATTTTAGTAAACCATTAAAAAATTGATGGCCTTATTGTTCCTTGTTTTTGACAACTAACTTAAAAAAGATGTACTTTTAAGCATAATGCAATTCGTCAAAATATTTCTTGAGCACCTTGCATACTTGTAACTGCCGTTGCTACACTTAATAGGTAGTAATAAGTAGGTAATATAATAACTATAATGATGACTGAGTAATGAATTGAATGAGTAATTTCAAAATTATAATCCGGAACTTCTCTACAGAATATGCTTTTAAAACTTTGCTCATTTCTTATTGTTCCTTTATCTCTCTCGCCATGTCCATCTCTTATCGTCGTCTCCCTGCCCCTCTCTCCTAGGGTCCATGTGTTAGCTAACACGTAGCAACATTATGTCCAGAACGGTTAAGCAGTTTAAAAACATAAATACATTAACAAATTAAACAATACGCATTTCTTTTTTCCATGAATTTATTTAATTGTTATGATTATTGCTACATAAACTTTGCGACAAAACATGGTTACGTCGATGTTATCCATTTTGGCTACTCTGCCACCACCCCCACCTTTGTTCGTATTTTCCCACTGCGTACTATTGCCGTACTTTATTTTATTTTCATTTTATCCTCCACTCAAATCAACATCCTTTGTAAACATTGTCATTAGCACTATTACTGTTTTTGTTGCTACTGTTGCTGCATCGTCATCGTCACGATCATTACTATTACTATTACTAGTGCTCTGATTATTATTGTTGTATTTTTTCTTGGTTTCTTCTCCAAGTCGCTTTAGAATAGCATGGCCGCACAAAAATGTGTTTTGTATTTTCTTCAGTTAGAGAGATACCATTCTAATTTATTTTTTCTCCTTTTCTAAATGTTTTTTTCTCTTTAAAGAGTCATTCACGTCGGCAAAGATATATTTTTATTATCTTCACTTTTCCCCTTTTACACATANTCCCCTTTTACACATACACGCACGCACACATCCACACAGTCAACCAGTGTCACCGTCATTAACGTTCCCTCCGTATCTCTTGCACTTTTATTTCATGCTGATATCGTCGTACTGACGCGCTGCTACTTCTACTGGGGACTATATTACCTTCCGACACCATTTTTCGTCAGAGAGAGAGAGAGAGAAAGAGCAAAGATATCACTTAAAAGAGAGTTTTCGTAAAAACTCTTTCCGTTTTTCCTTGTTGACGAGGACGTTGACGACTACGAAGATGATGACGATGATCCTGTGATGCTTGTCTCATTTTGAACATTCAAAAGTAAAAAAGGGTAAATGTTTTGATAGTTCTAAATTACTACTTTTTCCCTCTACTTCATACAGAACGGCCCATTATTTTCCATACTACATAGTAGCATTACCACTCGATTTTTTTCTACACTTAGATTTTTTTACGAGTTGGGTTCCCAGTTTACGTTACTTACTGTTGCCATCATTACACTTTCAACTTTTGCTTTTCTGTGACATCGCTACACTCGTCTTGTTACTTATTGTGAGTGTCAGCAGTGAAAAGAATGGAAATATTTTGTCGTTGTTCATTTAGTTAACAGGAAGGTATACATATTATATGTCTTAACAGTGTACGCACATCGAAAGCAATTTTTTCGGTTAGTGGTAGTCATAGCCATCTCTCTCTACACTTATAGTCAGCCAGCAGCAGTGTTTGTTCTTGTAACACAAAACAATTTTTTTTCCGCTCTCTTCTTCCACCGTCAGTACATTCTCAGAGGGAAATCGAGGGAAAATGTTAGAAAACAAGAGTTTGCGTTATTTTTTCCCTTTGCCCATTTTCTTTGAAAGTTTCCAACAACAAATCCATTATCATTAGAGGAAACATGTCTGCATGCCAATAAACGCGGCCGCAGCAACGAAAAGGAAAAAAAGGAGCAGAAACGATGAAAACTGTTGGAGTAGCTGACAGAAGAGAATCTTTTATAAAATAGGCATCAAGCCTGATCATCATATCAACTACTTTACTTGACTCAAGTTGACTCTCTGACTAATAAAAATAAAATAGGAAAGGTGTATTAGCGTCATGTCATGTCATCATGTCACATAGTAGTCCCATCCCGCCAGAGAGAGCGAGAGATAGAGAAACAGAGAGTGAGAGAGAAGAAAGGGAGAGACACACACCGAGCAAGCATGTTGTTTTCATGTAAATATATTACGTACCATTAATGAAGTGTACACGAGAAAAGAGAGCGATAGGGGAGGGGGAGAGAATTAAAGTGGTTTTCCTGAGAGCAAGAACGAACCAAAATCTGTTTGAGTGTATATATATGTATGTGTGAGGAGGAGAAAGACAAAATAAAGAGTAGAAATTGTGACATGTCAGGAGGATCATGGCTTGATGGCGGCGGTGGCGGTGACGACTAGGTAATTAGCGAGGATAAAGTAGATCGTTCGCTTTTCCACACCTCGCTATAAAACATCATCACTTCATCAGTACAGTTTTTTCTAAGCAAGACTGAAGATGAGAGCTGAGGATGATTTAATACTTAATTAATTAATTAGAGAGAAACTTGCTGGTAATTTGTGCATATTTGCGACCCATAAATTGGTCATACGAAGCTTCACTTCCGTTGGTAATAAAATACGCGAATAGACAAACACGACGTTCATCATCATTATCAAAAATGGCATGTTGCTGCTGCTGTATGCATAATAAAAGCGAGTTTGTAAACGTGTTTTTTTAGGAAGGAGATTTCGTTGACGTGGTTTTTCCTTTGGTCTTTTTAGTGGTGAATGGGACAGTGGTGGTGAGGAGAATGAGGATGAAACTGGGGATGATGATGATGATGACGACGACGATACTCCTCCGGTGACAGCTATCCTCGTCCCGCAGAATTTACAGCTTTCTCAGTTCTAATCCACCTGTGAGCCAAGCAGAGAGCCTCGAATAATATGTATGTAATGCTTCCCGTCTCACTTCAACGTCCCATTCCATATCTCTCGTTGACTTTACAGCTGTTCCCTTTTCATCATTTCATTTACACAACCAAGCAGTATTGCCACTATCTCATCTCTCTTTTCTCGCCAGCGACTTTAGAAAATTCTCACCACCACCAGAAGCAGCAACACAGCCCTGTAAACAGCGCATTACAATCAGTTTGAAACCGAGAGCAGCCGTTTAAACCGTTGACTTAAAGAGCCACAATTTTTGGACTGGTTTGGCTTGTGTAAAAGTAAGAAAGCAGCTCACATTCACACACTACTACACTACATGCAACAAAATAGTGATTCTCAGATTTATGTCACTTCTATCTAATCTACGACACGACGATACAACGAACCATTTTACCACCACTAATTTTCCATTCCATGCGTCCACCATCTATCACCCGTCAACAGGACCATTTAGAAAATACGACAAAACCACCATTCAACTCGTACGTACGCAGAGCTTTTACGGATGATGATATAAATTATTGTTCGCTTTTTAGACAACTCGTATTTACTTCTCGATGTAAAGTTTTCATTTTCAACGGAATTACTGAGTTGCGGGTGTTCGTTTAAGTCGCTAGTAGCACTCCATTTA
>JAHZNB010002179.1:0-13911 GCA_027744295.1 Callyntrura guangdongensis | reverse complement strand
CGAAGTGGCAAATGAGAAGAGATCCGGCGAGACCTGATCTCACTTATTTCCTTTTTCTATCTCTGTTCAATGATGCGATTTTTATTCTGCTGCCTGTAATGCAGCAATATAAGTTTCTGTGTTTTTTCTTACAGAAGGATGTCGAATTTTCCGACATCGGAAGAAGAATACTTTTACACTTGGTATAATAATACTTCGATCTGAATTTTTTTTAGTAAAACTATGTACATCGGGATGCATGTATACTCCCCTACGAATTTCTGATGGAACAAAAGCGATTAGGCTAAAATGAGAGTCTGCCTACTAATAATATTGTACACAACTGTGTGATTACAATAATAATAACTGTTTTTGTTCCGTCATGTCGTACACTATGTGCTGTAATGTAGGAAATATACACAAACTTACGTGGGAGATGTTCCCTCAAAAAATAGATTTTGCCATCATTTGCAAACATTAATAGACACTTTTGCTGGCTATATATAGTGATATATAAGAAACTACAGATGTGAGAGCTGTGATGTTTTTGTTGCTGTTGAGAAGAAATTGGCAATAATATCCGGAACACCCAAATCGCCCGTTAGAGTGGCTGATGCTGATGGAGGAATGCTGATGCAGAAAAAACGCATCTTTGTTTAAGCAGCATATCGGTACTCGGTACATCCATCCACTACTCCAAGGAGCATATTATAGCAAACGATGTACCTTCTTCGTACTCATAGCTAGCGTATTATTTGGGAAATTTCCAGCAAACGCAAAAGATATAACACCTTCTTAGCATGTAAATATTTTCCCATCACAGACTTGAAAATAGGAAGTAGTTGTATTTTTACAGTGACATTCATTTACATCAACGAGACAGCTACTATGCTATTCTCTCAATCCTGATCCTGACTACACACGCGATGTAACAACGTTATAGAAAATTTTGTCTCGCCATTTTCCACCAGCATCATATTTGCGGAAAAGATGCAGCCTTCTTGTTCTTATTCACGTATTAGTATCTCTATCCATTTTTTTATGCACGTATCCTTCTAACGGTTCCATAGAATCGGTGAAAAAAATAGTTAACGATGAAACGCTATATAACACAACTTGTTTTCTTTTTCATGTGTGAATATTTCAGAAACTACTTCATCTACACCCGTTCCGTTGGTGGGGATTGGATTAACAAGTGAAATTTTACAGAGAGTCAATGAAGTGCACACGACGAGGCGATGATGATAATACTAATGGGAAACAAGTACAGCAGCAGCAGCAGACAAGTGCAGCAGCAGCATCAACCCACGTAACACTCGCTAAATAACGGCTTGATGTGAAGCCTCCTGAGAAGAAGCCTTTAACCTTTTCGACAACAACTGGTGCTGTGAATTCAAAGACTGCGTTTTCTTACTACTATTACTGCCACTACTGCTCCCCTCCCAACTGCTGCTATTTCAAGATTATTCTTTTTATAAACATTATGTAAGTGCACAGAATTAAAACAAAAGAAAGTTTTTGAGAGAGAGAGAGAAAACACAATGTTGCAGTGGAGTTCACTGTAACGAAATTTCTGCGGGTACAAAAAATTGTTATAAACGTTAGGGCACTAAAAACCAAACAATACATAACTTTGAAAGACGAAACAAAATATATACAAATCTTAGAGGCTTCTGCTTTGTCAAATCTCACTTTATTTACTTGTATCATTCTTAACAGATACAAAATACATTTATTTTTATGATTTATTTTCTACCTCTGAACGCCACAACCATGTTAATTTGCGTTTCCTTTTTTGTTTGCTGTTTTTCAGTTTGGAACAGGACTTCCTCCCTCTAGAGATTTTTAATCAGAAAAAGAGAAAGCTACACACACGCAGAACAAAAAAATCTATTTACATATTAGAAAAAAAAGAAACTGAGTTTTTCTAAGTGCAAGGATTAGTTATTTTCTAAATCTCGTTTTAAAATATCCCATTTCAAATATGCCTGTCCCGGATTCCTACAGTCGCCGTTACGGCCGCGAGGAGACAACGTATGCCAGTAGCTACTCCACAACGCGAGGAACAAGATCCTCGTACTTGTCCAGCTACAGTACATCCAAGCAAAGCACGTCACTACCTCCAAGACCCCCGTCGTTATACGGGTCTACTGACACCTACAGAAAATATGGGGACACCAGTGGAGTGACAAGCCGTTTTCTTTCTTCAACATCCGGGACGTCCAATCGATTGCGAGACTATGGAACAAGTTCCAGTGGTGCCGGTGTTGGTGCAGGTGGCTACCGTTCCTCTGTTTCGCCAGTACGCGCCACGTCCGTATACCGTTCTTCCCTCGCAGATAGATTCAAAGCTATGGACATTGATGGGAAAGATGACGACGTACCGATTCGTAGCAGCTATTCTTCACGGTACACCCCTTTGAGGACCAGGGAGCCTGCTTCGTCGATCAGCTCCAGAGCATATACGTCCTCGTATGCTCGTGATCGTAGTAACAGTCGCGAGTACGGAGTTTCTCCTCTGACATCTTCTAACCTTTCCAGTTTGCAGCGAGAACGCGACTCATCATTAACACGGTCCGCAACTGAAAACGTTAAAAAACGCGGATCTCCTTCACCCACGACCACAAACGCAAGTTTGCGGAAGGACTCTGCCCCCGACGCAATAGTGGTATCCAACGGACTGTCATCCTCCGAGGTAAATAAAACTAGTTCAAGCTCCTCTTCTACTTCTGAATCTGCTACTTGTGCGTCCAAGGGTGTTGCTACTCATATCGCTATTACCACTACTAGCAAAAATCCTGTGGTCACTACTAGTTGTGCTACTACCACAATTTCTGACACTACTACCGATAATTCTGTTGTAATTGTTGACGGCAATAATACTAGTGTTGATGTTGGTGATGATGATGTTAATGCTGTTGCTGCTACCACTGTAACTGTATCTGACAGTAGTCGTGCTTATAATCAGTGTGCTAGGGACTTGGAAAATAATGACGTGGACGGTAATCATAGCCCTTCTGGCACGATTTCCCTTATTGTTGGGGATGATATCACAGCTACTAATATTGCAATCTCTCCCGACGAGGTTGTCATCACCTCCAGTTGTAATAATAACAGTAACAAGTCATTGGGCATGGTAAAGATGAATAATGGGAATAGCAGTGGTGATGATGATGGTGGCAGTAAGACGGATAGTAATAATGTGCTAGTGATGGTAGTCCAAGATAGGAACAGTAAAAAGGTGAAAAGTGTCCCTTCCTCTTCTTTGAAGGATTCTGTCGTTGGTGGTGCGGCGCCTTCTGGTTCCGCAATAGTAGTGGATGCATCAGCGGGTGGTGGTGGTGGTGAACAGGCTTTGGGCTCTTCTTCTTCCCTTTCCTCTGCTTCCGGTTCTGTCTTCTCTTCTGTTAAAGTCATGGAGAAAGATTCCAATGGGAATCCCATATCTATGGACTCTAATGCTTTGGTCGATGTGGGTCAAGATGGTGCCGGGGTGGTGGCCATGGGTGGGAATAAGGGTAAATACTGTAAGAATGATGACAGTGACACGACTTCGAGATCGTCACCGTCAACAATCTCAAAGGTTGCAGTTGCCAGGAGGAGACGAGAATCGGATTCAAACGCCAATATGTTGGTTGAACACAACGTCGTTGCAAACGGGAAGGCCGATGATCATGGAATGGGTAATGGAGACGACGGAAACAAGATCAGCATCAAAGTTAACCACGAATCTTCTCCCCCTGAAACGTATACAATATCCAAACCAAGGAGATCGTCTACCACTTCCACAAGTACATCTGCTGTCCAGAACCACGTATCTTCTTCGTCACCATCAACCTTGCGATCAGGCTCCTCTAGAGTAATTTACCATACAATAAAGGTGGAGGACTCGTTAACCAAGTCTCCTTCTCCAGAACCAGTTAGTTTCACTGTTAAAGCCCCAGTCTCGTCCGCTTCTACATCAACCTCTACCAGTGACCATAAACAAACTGGGTCATCCAAAGCAACCACGTCATCCTCAGACGCGACCGCTGAATTCAAAGTGTCACTACCAAGACGCCGCTCTTCAACCATAAAAACGTCAGACTTGCCTTCCAATCCCGCCTCAGCATCAAACGAAAACCGTCATAGAAACGGTAACGTGGAGCCCGTAGAGATTCTGGCGGAATCTAGTATCCAACCCAAGCCAAGTTCATATACCAGAGAAACTGATTCCCCCTCAAAATCTGAAGTTATGAGTCACAGTGTACGTTCACACAGAAAGTCAGGGTCTCCTGCCGGGAAATTAGTGGTAAATCATCATACGTCATCACTAAAAAACGAAGAAGATTCCTCCTCTTCTGTGGACGACGAACACAGTGAACACGAAAAGCCTTTAAAGAAAAATCCTTCCATATCATCTTTGTCATCAACGCCACCTCCGAGAGCGACAGGAACGAGCGGAGCTATTAGCGCAACCAGAAAATCAAAGTCCAAATCCCCCGCCCCACGTGCTTCTAAGTGGTCTGGGACAGAGGTTCCTTCCATCTCACCTGGTTCTTCTAAGTATTCTCATAATAGTGAAGGCAGTGCTAATGTAAACGGCTTAGACATGGGAGGCCCTCACACGAGCAAGTTTGCTTATGAGCCTTCACAACAAGAACACTCCTCCGGCTTTGCTACTAATAGAAATGACAGGAGTAGCCGTTATGCTCATTTGACGGGTGCTTCTGCAGCCATTGCCAGTGATTCGTCTGATAATGTAAGTTCATGACAAACAATAATTTTTCGCAAGCATCTACCTCAGAGATGCTTGTACTTTATTGTTTCCGTTTTCCTTAAGGAATCTCTATTTTTTCATCAGTTTCAAAATAATTTGCAAACATGTGATGAATAAGCACTTAAAAGTAAATTAGCATATTCTAATGTAGAATCTACAGCATGCACACCTATCGCGATGATAATGTATGGCAAAGGTTTACCAGTTGACATTGACATCAGAGTTGCATTTTTCACACCGTATATTTTATTGTACACATGCTTACACAAGAAACGCCCCAGAATGGCGACTTAGTTTGTACTTTCACTCAAAATATACAGCATATCATTTTCTAAAGCTACAATGTCTGTCGGCTTTCATGGCTTCCGTTCCTGTCAGCGTGAGAAGTCGGAGAAAGTTCATACATTTTTCGCTAGTGCTTTTACAAGATACTAGATGGACAACATATTGTACGGCGTAAATTTCACTGTCAGCTGGCATTGACATGCCGGTTATGAAGTATTTAGTACAGTTTCATTATTCTATTTTTATTTTGGACTGGTGTGAGCAATATGTATTCCTATTCATATGACCATTTTGTTGCTATTTTTATTATGGGCACAAGGGTAAGCAAAACTCCGATATAATGTTCATAATAATATGTCGTAAACCTCATTCCGTGCAACACTCAGCACGTCCTCCTTTATCTGGAATCATGTGTGGAATATTAATATTACGAGTCATTACGACCCAAAGGAGATTTCTTTGTCGCGGTAGTAGACATGCATTATGTTTCATTTTGGGGAGACGTCTGTATTTATTAAATGAGTGAAACAAAAGCAAATTTGCCGGACAATGAGTGCTTAAATAATATGTATTGGTATGGGTGCCGTCAACTTGATTAGTTCGATGTAAATACACGTAGTACACGAAACAGACCTGTGCTGTATTTAAAAACGTTGAGGATTCTATCGTCAGGCTATTATTCACTCAAATTCGCCACAATCGCCACACTACTACTGCGACTGTGTAGTAATCTGTATATTTATAGCAGAAAATATATAAACAAAATAGAAAGGAATTGAATCTTTGCGGTTGTGCGGTCTTTTCAGTTTTTACAAATGCACACGTCTCCCGTTGTGTACGGAAGTACACTTTGCTTTTTACCAGCCACAAGGCCTCAAAAACTGGACTACTTATATATATCTGTTTAATACCGTTGACTATCACCGAGTACAGAATATTTTTAGGCTTTTCGGTTTTTACCGACTCGCTATTTGCTATTTTCACTCGAGTCACTCTTAGTGCTCAGTGCCAATTTTCAAAATGAATGTGCACACGACGAGCATTAACTGGGGATTCTTCGGTGTCTCTTCTTAGTCAAATGATATCTCAAATCCTTCTTGTGAATTTGCATCTGCTGTGTGTATTCCGTCTTCATGTTCTTACAATAGATGTAACTGCCAAAATTTACTACAGCCACCGTGGCATTGTCTGCTTTCTGTATCCGGTAGTTTAAACAGTGTAATAGGAACGAGCATAATCTTTCTGGTTTGACTGAATACTAACGTGAGTGCAAAGACAGTGCAGTTTTCAGCTTCTTAAGTTTTGGCAGCAGTGTCTGTCTTCAAAAATTGTCATATCTCCTTTCACAAAGTAGTACTGTACTGTGTACAATATACGTATCTCTAGCAAAGACCTTTTATTCCCTCCTGATACAGTCAGTCAAAACATACCCAGTAGAAACACGTAATTAATAAAAAAAGTTGTAAAGGTCATATGTGTGCTGCAGAAACATTTTCCGTTTGTGGTCAGTTCGTTAATAAATATGACCTTAAAATCCAAGAAGAAGCGAGGGAAAAACGCCAAGTTGCTTTCAGCAAAATCTTGTCATCAGTACATACCCGATGGTGAAAAGATTTTGAGCAACGGTGGTGCCGACTGTAACATTAACATGATTCAGCAGCTGGATTACATTGTGCAGAGGGACGAGAACGAGTTTGCTTCTAATGAAAGTGATCCTGGTAAAAACCTTGACCCTCCAATAATGTCTTACGCTGGACTGGTGGAGCAGTCGTATATTTTGATAAGCTCACTTCCTGTTACCATATTAGAACTTCTAAATACCAGATATTCAAATCCGTCCGAGGTTGTGAGTAATTCAAGAGTCACTTTTGGCAGTGAAAGTGGATTAGTTCGTAAAGATTTCTCCATGAAAGTGCCAATGTTGACTTCCGCATTTGCAACTACAGTTGAAAGCATTCACACAGTTTTGGTGGTATTTACTGGTGTTGTCTTGCTGTACGTTTTATTCGCCATGACGTACGTGAAAATGGCTAGGTATCTTCGGAAAGCTACCCCTAACTTCCGAACTAACAGTGGTAGTGGGAACTGTGATTTTTCGAGCTCTTACTTATCTCCCATTATAAAAAGTGATGACATGATAGAAAAAATAAAATGTGTACCAACGAGACAGAAAATGGCTAGAAACTGTGATGAAATTGCATTTAGAAACAGTAAACATGTTATACATTCCGAGTCCCAGGCAATTGCCCAATTTCTACTGTCTACAACCCAAATGCAAAGTTTTCCACCGGTTTTCTGTAAAAGTCAGGTACGCTTCAATTTGGAGGTATTGACAACTTTAATACTTGCAGTTGTATTGCTTGTCAGTGTGAATATAAAATTTCATGTTCATGTGTATCAATGCGGTACTGTTTGTACGTATATCACCTTTGCTTTTGCTTTGCATCCCGGTTTGAATTTAATCTAATACTGTCTGTGGTTATACGAACGTTAGAATATGTTATGCATTTCTTTCTTGAAATCTTCAAGCGTTTAAATCTCAGTCATCATGTATACAGCCGGTTAGTCCATATGTACCTATTTGCAGCATTGCCTTCAGCAAACGCTTCACTTTCTAACTCTCCAACTCTGTACGAAGTTGTCATCGTTTATTTAAGAAATGGAACTAAACATGAAAACGAGTCAGTCATTCAATTCAGTCAGTGTACCGCTTTTCACGTTGCGTTGCTAAAAACGGATTTGGGAACACAGCCAAGAAAAATTAGGACGAATATTTTTGTGTATGATTTATCTTTACGACAATACAATGCTGAAAGGACGTTTTCTCACAGTCGAGGAAACATTCACATTAGGAGTGAAGTAGGAACAACAAAGTTTTTCCATTTTCGCGCAGATGGTGCCGAAACGCAATGACATTCTATGAAACGTCAATTTGGTGCACAATACGCTTTTCATGTGAGGAGGTCCAATTCGATCTAATTATAATGGTATCAGCAGTAATTTTGGTAGATTCCATTCACGCTGCATACAATCCAGCAAGGACAACTTCAGGAGTCGGTAGTGAGGTCATCCTGTAAACAGTTTAAAATGGTTGGCTTACGTAAGGTAGCAAAATTCGCTCGCCAAAAGTTGTACTCCATGCATGCGACAGCTAGGAAAGAACACATACGAAAACACCTACACACTACTACACCACCACATTATAATCTCTATGATATGTTGCATGTACAAAATAACCGTTGTGTTGTATATGTAGCCAACTTATATGTGTACTGGTACCTTGATACCTACCCGCAAAACAAAAGCAAGATAACGATATTATATTCCATTCCCAAAAGAAGTTCCACTTCCACATAAACTAGCAGATTGTTATTCCCATGAAGGTCATTTTTGACATATTGGCATAATTCATCCTTATTCATACCGCGTATAATATACCTAATCATGTACGAAAGTATGTATGTATGTAACATATACTAAGCTTGTGCAAAACATAAAACATCACATCATCATCATCACAAATAACATTTACTCTACAGCATCATAAGAGCATCATCCTTACTAAAACTCTAACAGTAATGTTAAGATTTTTGAATGTAGATTTTTACTTAAAGAGGGAATAATTCTTTTCCGAGAGCTGAACGAGACAATAATAATTATTATTACATTGCTAACATGCTGCGTTTGTTTTTGTCTGCTATTTTGTAACTTTTTTATAGTTTGCCAAGTAGTCTGGTAAATGGTAAAATAACTAAATGTTCCGCTGCTATAAGTAAAGTGCTGCATATATTCCGTTTTTATGGCTTCAATCACTATTTTGCAGAGCAGTATATAACGAAAGCACACTGACTGTGAGCTGCAGTAATGATGCTGTTCGTTATAGATGTGCGAGTCAAAGGTGTCATAATAATCTATACTTTCAACCCTGCGCCAGAGTTTACCTTGGCTTTATTGAAATCAGCGAGATGTCTAGAAAACAAAACAGACTACAACCTACCACCACCACCACACACGAGTATAAACCAGCATGTCGTATTCAGCTAGCTAAACTTACACGAAATAGGATAATGGAACTAATGGATTGTTCGTGAATGAAACGAGTGTGTGGACTATGGACACATATAAGCGCATATTATTTATTATTATGTAGTGTAGCAATGATTTTTTGTCAGGCAAGTTAAATCGATGAAGCCTTGCAAAAAAATATGCAAGATGCACAATATTCAGTGTAGCCAGCCGTTGAACAATTCTTTATTATCGTCACGTTACGCGTCAACGTCATTTCTTGCATGTATATGTAGGACGTTTGAGGTCACCCATTCCTGCAGATTGTACAAGATGTATTTTGGTGGACACACATTATGTACATAATTTTGGAGTATAACAGTCAGCCGTAAGTCGTCAGTAGATCATATTTTCCATATTATTATATTCACTGGCCATAATTTTTTGCGAATGTGAGCGTGTATGTATTGGAAACAAACTAAACTCTTGTAGCCCTTTTCTGCCGTATATGCAAGTCCATTTTGCAGAGATTTTTTACCTACTGGCACCAACCAAAGGTATTTGCTGAGTGAAATAGTTTCAACATATTGCTGAGTTTTTCATTGTTTTTGGATTAGTATCAACTTTTTGTTGATTTTTAGCATATGACAGAGTGTGACCACAAACTACTTTTTAGTACGGAAATAATATATTATATGGAAGTGCTGGAATGGCCGAGGTATGGGTCTCATGAAATGGAGTAAGCCTTGTAAGCTTCTGGAAGCCCATGATTAGAATGGGTATATCCTATATTCAATGTCCTCGTTATGCTGCCAATGTTTAATCAGTTGGTATTTGCTGTTAAAAGAAAGAAGTTGATGCAAAGTCGTTATTGTTTCATTTCAAAATGGCAATTTTACGTGTTCGGTACCTACCCTCAAGTTAGCACAGCTTTTGTCAGACTTTTCGTATACCTGGATCATTCCCGCTGGTTTATAGACTTATCGTGTTTACCTTATGAATTTGTTGTTGTTTATGACAAGAATTAGGAAATTGGGTGTGACCTTGAGACTTCCATACGTGTTCATTTTTATATTTTCTGCGTATTTCCCAGCGTGTAAAGTTAACACTTTACTACTGTTGTAAGTATATTATATTCAAGCATTATCGTAGAGTGAGTAGTATTACCCATATTATTATTATGGTATAATTCCCACACATCGTTAAATTATTGACGCTAAAATTTCTACACAGCAGCTCATTTCAGTCGTTTCCTATTTTGCATCTACAATTTTGCTGGGAATATCCGGTTTAGTCACAATGATCTTTTAGAACAGAATACAGAAAACGTTGTATAGCTACATACAAAGTAGTCTGGTTCAAGGGTTTAAATAGAATATTTTATGTAAATTGTTCACTTAAGGCGATTTTCTTTATTTTTAAATAAACGCAATTCATTTTTATAATATATTATGGCAATTGACTGTCACTGCACAAGTGCAGAAAAGTTCTTATTGTTCTATTTTAAGTGTTAAGCGCTGACTTAAGTAGCACAGCACTAGTAGCACTATGTCCTTAAATTGTCCGACAAGTTTGTTAGCATGTGGAAAGTACTTCTGAAACTTGTTTTTCATTCGCCTCAAAAGTAATTTAGAATTAAAATTATTATCTTGCTAGATGCAGCCTGTGTCAGGTACGTGCTTAGAGACACTATGTATGAATTCACATCAGGCCAGCATTGTATTTGCCTTGCCATACGGCCAACACATGCAGACGCACGTTCAAAGTGGTCAGTGACCACAAGCTGAAAGTATTCTCACGGGTAGCAGTAAGAGTTCATCTCTCTCTCTCTAGTTATTTGCGTTTAATGTTGACGTTGCAACGCCGCAAAATCGTAATTATGGAGTGGATATCTACCATCTACCTATGTATAACACCCTCCAGCATACAGAAATTTTGGTGGGAAAATGGAAAATCCGTTCTGTTACGTTACCGCTTAAGTAAAAAAAATATGCTGTGTTATCGGACAGGAAAAAAACCTAATTAAATTGTTTATAATACAGACAGACTGGCCAACGTTGTAAACTTTCAGCCTTTTTTACTTGTATATTTGACTACAGCTAGCGAAAAAATGTAAAGCTTTGTATAATGAGGTTTTTAATTTTGTACCAGTTGTACCATTGTAGCAGGTCTGTTTTGTATAATTATACTGAATGTTGGCTGACTTTAATCCCATGAAAAACTCACTCGGAAGACAACTTTCCATTATTAGACACGTGTAAAAAAATAGGAAAAATAATGCTAAACATGATTTGCTGTCGTTGTTGTAAATCTGTTACAAACCATGTACAAAACTCTGTCAGACCCCCTACACTATTTACCACGTATTTACTAGCAAAAAGTCAAATTCGTGGAAATTATATTTTTGTATCCATAAGCCATAGCTTACAAAATATTTTCCATGAGGGTAGGTGTTGATAGCAAATCAAAATGGGGCATTTCAGCAGCAATTTCCACAGAAGGCGTACCTGTTGATTACTTTTCTTTGTTCTGGAGAACTCAATAGCAAACCTATTTTCATTTGCATTTTACACAAGAATCATTAAATCAGGCTCTCTTATAGAGAGTCTCCATACGTATGCAAAGTGAGTTTAAAAGATGATTCTATGGTGTTGGAGGAAGTTATCTGTGCAATAATAGTGTAACTGTAGCACAAGCAAAAAAATCAGGTACATTTCATACGCGAATATGGACGAGTTATGGCTTCCTAGAATGCAACAACAAACATGTAGTGTGAAGGTGGTGTTGCTGTAGGTAGAGGCATAATATCAATACCTTTCGTAATTTAGCTCGACAAAAAGGATGAGCACGTCTGCCAAGAGGAGAGTGTCAAGTGCCGACGAACATTGATGTTATTATATTGTGGCGCAGCATGGTGCACATCGAACTTTGATTGCTATTGCTAAATGTTGTAAGTCATAAGGTCGTACCATATATTTACATACACATTAAAACATTGGCATCATCATCCATGAAGCATCTTGCATGTTTAAGTAGGTAGTCCATCCATGGTGTTGCCAATAATTTATGCACGTTCTATTATCTACCGTAATAATATGTACATTGTTTAGCTATTTAACCTTTATTACTATCCTATTTGCTGATGCGATGGCCTTTTTACTTCAAAACGCCATATAATTCATCAAATATTATAATTACTATTTTGTTACCTCCTTCATTTAACATGTCATATTTTTAAAGTACATTATTATTCGATTTCGTTTGGTTGGTTTAGGTGGAAGTACCAAAGTACCTCTCTTTGTGATGAACATGCATTAATATATGCAAATAAAGAGGAAGGCTATAACCCGACAATGCATTTATTGTTAGTGTTGGCCATTTGCAGTTAGACACTTTCCGTTTCGTTTAGCATAGCATGCAAGAAATTTGAAAAATGGCATGCATGGCACTTTTCTACTGTCTTGTGTGGTTACATTATTCGCCATTAGCATTTGTACACAGTAGTACCTTTTAAATGGGATTGCTATTACTGCTATAATATGTATAGGTATTAATTTTTAAGAGTTCATTTTATGGTTCGTGTTCACTTTGTTGCTGAGAGTTGAGACGCGCTTCCTTATCGTCAGATATCTTGCATATATTGCTTTGTGCAAAACACACACAAAAGTCTAGCTTGCAACAAAATGTTTGGTTAGAGACTTCTCTCAAGTGTTTTGTCTGATGAAGCGCTCAGTTGAGTTGTTATTGCTAGTGGTGCAGCAACGTGTTGTCTGTGAGTAAACAATGAGAAATGCCAAAATAGTATTTTAATCTTTAGTACACAACTGGGATATGTATCGGTTGGTGTCCCATTGTCCTATTTCCTTGATATTTTTTGCACCTGTCGCAGATTTTTTTCTTCTAAAAAAGACAATGAAACTACACACACAGGTTGTATCATGAACTCGTGGTGGCGTTAGCCTCATTGGAGCAAAAAAGGAAATCAATACAAGAAGTTTATTAGTAATCATCAATCAATCGTTTTCATGTTCGTTTATCTGGTTATTTGGGGGCAGAAAATACAAAGTGATTAATGAAACTTTTGGTTGTGCTGTCTTTTTTGTGGTTGGGCAAACCAAATTGCCGTTTTGTGATGATGTGATACAAAGAGTACAGTTACACGAGTATTTTTCTTAGTGCATGCAATTTTAAATTGTGTGTTGAGCAAGACAAATAACTTGATATTAGGACTGATTGAAAATGTGAAAAAATATGTTGCAACTTCAAAGCCCAATGCAATTGCAATAAGATTGTTGCTGAATGGACATAAACATATGACGCATTTATTTTCTGGTTTCCTTCAGTTTCTAGTGTGTCTTTAAGTTTTGACCATATTATGTTGTGGTCAAGTTTTTCTTAGTCACTGCAATGGTGACTCCTGGAAAAAAGGAAGCAATCCCAATCAAATTAGCAAGGAGTAGAACATGTGCACGGTGCAGCATGCAACCTAAAGAATTGCACTAGCAATTTGTTAGTTTTGTAATTAAAACCCAGGGAGTCAAGTAAAGAGTCAACTAACAATAATAGCACGCATCACACCTACATTTGTAAACCAAGAAGAGGATTTTTTCGCAAGATGAAGCGGTTTGAACAAGGAATATTTTACCAGTACACACCTAGTTGGTTGTTGAGTTTGTTGTAATTAAAGAGAATCCCAATACCAATTTACATAATACCTATCTAGCGAAATATTTTGCATTCTTATTAGTTGTTTATAGTTAGTTATGACTCATCATACGCAAAGAAATAACAGGTTTAGTCGATATTTGTGTAATTGCTATATTGTTATTCCGCTACCGTATATGCATATCTATCCGCTAGAATATTTTGGGAAAATCAATCAT
>JAHZNB010002178.1:0-20456 GCA_027744295.1 Callyntrura guangdongensis | reverse complement strand
TAGCAATCCCAGCAACTATATAAAATATGCAAATCTTACGAAGTCGGTCTCTAGTTATTACTATTCTAGCTACATACTGTAATTGTCGGTCTCCACTAACGTGGGCTCATGGCTACGGTGGTTTTAGTGGTTCTGGTTAAAGTATTTACAATCGGGATACCAGATAAATATATACACGTTAATATCAACTTTTAATGATGTAACGATAATGATACCGAGAAAATTCAACATAAAAACTAAAGAAGCAATAGTAAGTAGCAGGTTGTATGGGGTTGTTACCTTAGCCCAGGTAGTTGTATGTGGGATACCTAAGTTGTATTTATCCAAATTCCAAAATACAGCACACTCTGAGTACTTTCTCCGTGACTAAAATTTAAAGAAGATGAAATTATCATCAGCCCACATTCCATCATCGTTTACACTTTTCTAGGAATAATATCAAGCCAAAGTATTGCATTATTATATTACGTACACAAAAGTGGAAAAATTTCTATCAAACTAACTATTAGGCAACCCGGTTGGTTGATTTAAAATTCCTGGTACGAATTTTCATTTTGACACTGAAGAGAAGAAAGTAGCTTGCTTGTTGCTGAGTCTGAATCTCTACAACGTAGTGTAAGGTGACTTTGATTGTTACGACACTCTTATGTAGACGTGTGTCGTGTGTGTCATGATGACGTTCGTGACACATTCACAAATCCTCCATCTATTACGAACACAATTACATTCATTCATTTTAATAAATAATATAAATTTGTATGTGACTGACTTATTTTGGCAGTTTTCGTACGAATCTTATCTCAGAATCGTTAGTCAGCTAGTGTGCACCAGTAACACACAATTCAGCAGGAATAGAAAATATTGTAGGTACCTTGCCAATTTTGCAGTTAAATTACAGCACAACAATATAGTAATGGTGCTGTTCGATATGCTAATTTATTCATAGATGCTAGTCAATTTTGCGACAATTTTCACGTCAGTTACATTACAAATTCTATATTTCGTGAATACGTCTATTTTATACATATTTCATAGCCTGACATTAATTTCCTGATTACTATCAACTATCATCACCCTGTCTGATTGACGTGAATTAATGTGAGGAGAATGGCACAATACCAATCGTATGGCATTTAATAAACGACGTAACGAATTTTAAGTAAATCAAGTTTTTCACTAGAATCTACAACTTAATATGAAACTCGTTAATTTGACTTTGCAAAATGGTTTAAAATGACAAAATTTTTGATGTGATAAACCCTGCTACAATAAAAGACATGACTTTATACATTGCAGAAACCCACACTCTCGTACTTAATTAAAATAACAAGTAATTGAAAGGTTTCAAACGATGACAGTTATTACAAGCAAAAGGCAAGGTGTTGCACTCTACTTGTCATCAAGTCGATAGCTATTCATTAGAGAAAACTAAAAGCCCTAGACTGACTAGCTGATCTAATAATTGTCACGGGAAGGCAGGAGATTGTCAAAACTGAGGTGTAAATTGAAGAAACCGGAAAAGCTTCAGTAAAATTCAGGGTTTGAAACGATTACTGCCATTACAGTGAAAATAGTACATAATTTGACTTTCCCTCAGCTATTTCTCTACTCCTTGTATTCAACTTTTCCTTTTCTCTCCTTGCAAACTGTCTACTATGCACACAAAGGTGTACACTTCATCATAAAGACAGACCTGATGTGCTTGTGTCGGCTATTGTATCCCGACAATGCTACTTAAACTACATAAAAGAACTAACATTTTCCTGAATTCCATTTTATCTTTTCACTTGGGCGGCATAAGCAAAGTCGCTTTTGTCATTTGAAACACAAGTTTGTTTGCGGCCGTTTTATTTCACAAAAAGACTTGTTTAATTCCTTCCCACACACGTACAACAGTCACTACTCTTGTAGCTTCGAATGAAAGAACCAACTTTTGCGTCTTCGTGCAGAAACGAAACTACGATAGCAACCGTACATATTAAAGTGCTAAGCTTGTATCCGTTAGTTGTAGTGTGCCAGGTTAACTTAAAAATACTACACTGTTATAAAATTGAGAACAGTTTTTAGAAACTTGTTCTTAAGCATTCCTCGAACCTTGAGAGCATTACAAAGTTTTATTTGATTTTACTACTACTGCTTCCTCTAACAAAGATAAAGGGAAAGTTGTGAGTTGAAATTTGAAATTAAACGAGTTCTCGAGTAGTTTCACGCCGTGTTCCAGGAAGAAGTAGATGATGATGTTTGTCTCTCTTCTTTCATATTTCTCTGTCTCGTTTTTTATGTAAGTAAGCGGAAAACAAGAAAAGATGAAGCGGAAAAGCAGTGGGAACGAGGTAATTAGCAGAGAGCAACAGTTAACCTTGTAGTTGTGTTGAAATAAACAGTATTTTCAGACTGTTAAACACTCTCTCTCGTCTCTATCTCTCGACAAATTGCTCTAAGTATTACGGTATTATACAGACCCCGAAGGAAAAAACACTACTTTCCTCATTGTTATCACTTTTTTAGTTGTTTATGAGACTTTAATGAAAGGCTCCACTTTTTTGTACAATGAAGTCATGTTCGTACCCTTGTGCCGTGACTTGTATAAAAAATCCTTGTACATCTTTATATTAGAGTCATTGTGTTGATGTCTCATCTGGGTTTCCCTTTATCAGTAGTGTTAAAAACCTCCCAAACTGATTTCCTTTGCCAAATGTGTCGGTGGTTAAGCTGTGGTCTGAGAGCTCAAGTACGTAGTACAATATTTGACCTAAGTGCTGTTTGAGACGCGGTGGTACAATACGTTGCCTGAAAACAGTTTGGGGTGTTCCTTTTGCTAACAATGCACTGCCAGCGATAGAAAGCAGTATATATTGGTCCGTTTACAAGAGGCTACCCAAAGCATTTCTTCTACAAAATGGTAAACGATGCTACATTAGGTTTTATCTTCGGAAAACATTAACAGCTCCTAAGCCAAGTTGCGTCGTGGTGATTCACAGCTACACAAAATGAATCAATCCGACAACAGAGTGTGGAACTTGGAGAAATCGTAGAACCCGTTTGAAGAGTATTTGTGTTAAAAAGCTAATTTAGACTGCTGACGGTAGCGAACGGTAATATTGGAATTGGAAAGCATGAATTAGGCTTCCAATTTCGCATTATAATTTCAAACCAATTTCCTGCTGCAAGAAAATCTTTTAACGTTGTCGTTACTGCAGGAGACTTGTCTCGGTTTATCAAAGAACGTAATCATGAATTAAATTGAGTTTGATCGTTTTCATTTGCTCGGCTGGGACTACAAAAATATAATGGAAAATATGGTGAATATTAATTTTCAAAAAACACGAAGCTGTTTTCAAACCTCATCAGAGATTGACTGCATACTACATTAATAACTGCCAAAAGGACGTTTTAGCCTTTGAGGATAAACTGTTGAAAGAAAGTAAATTAAATTACTAAAAATGCCATTAGCATTTGAGCATCAAAATATAAGACTACCAAGACTACCTATTTATAAGAATAGCTATAAATGCATTTTCAGCGATTTAAAGAATATATAAACTACTCAAAATTAATTGGACTATGTACCTATATATTACGCACCTTAATCAGCTATTCCGACACTTATTATGAAAGCACAAAATTCTATTTGATCATTCAAGCTGTAATCAAGTTTACTCTTGATTTACTACAAAGAACCTCTCTCATCCATTGTCATAATTAAACTGAAATGGTTGGATTTTGTTGGCTAATTGGAAAATCTCTTTCTACAAACGCATCCCTTTATTGCCTAATTGGCACTGTTATACGCACCAGCGAACTGATTTTTTGTCAAAACCAAATTATTTTCCACCTAGTGCTTTCATGTTAATGAAGTCAGTCAACGAGTTTCTTAATAATTTTCAGATTTTCCTCGGGTACAACTCACTTCCATTCTACCCACTTGTTCATCAACTTTCATCTATCAACGCAACACCTTACAACATACATCGGTTCTTACAGACACTTAACTTTCTTCTGTCTGTAATTACATCTTTAAACACATTTGAGAACCCTTGAGAAGAAACTTCTACGAAAATGATGTCCATGCAGCGGATGCAAATGATGTTGGGTTGGCAAATGCTCATCCTTCTCTGCGTGGGCTCATACGTTTGGTCTAGGCAAATACCTGATGATTACGACCTGAGACGTTTGTATTCTTACGCGTACAAGCGGTACCCTTCATACGACTTTGGTTTGGGAAAACGCTCTTTGGAGGAGCCTGCCTCCTACGAAGATACTGGCTACCCCTACCCTTTAGACACGTACACGGCAATGATGAATACCGGCTCATCCGCTGACAAGAGAGCACCATCCCCCAGTGGAATGTACTCTTTCGGTCTGGGGAAAAGGAACCAACAGAGGTACTATGGATTCGGGCTGGGAAAGAGATTGGAACAGGCATGGAGGGGTATTGCGCAACCCTCTACTGTTCTCTTCCCTTCCTACAGGTACATTTTTAAAAACATTTTCAAAAATCTGTAAAAAAATTGTATTTGGCCTACTTATACACACGTTTTTATTCTAGGGAATTCAGTTAAAAAACAATCAATGTAAAGGGTTTGTATTGTACAAAGTCAGTTGTTACACGCACCTGTCGTACATTTATAAAATGAGTGGAGTAACCTAATAACCGCTAAACAGCTAAAACAACAGACGGCTGTAAAATAACTGAACAGATTGATCTTTTGGAAAAAGCGCAGCATATGTTTCAGTTGAGTCAGGCAGTCTGATAGAGAAATAGGGGGATATAGAGAGAAAGCACGGCATAAGAAAGGCTCAGCACAGATAATCGGGAAATTTACATAAATATTTATGGATTGTTCCACTGTATCTTTGCCGTCTTATTATTATTCTGTTTCATTGTGGGTATTTGCTCACACACTGCGTGCTGGGCTCTCATATAATGTAAGCAGTTTACTAGAACTATTATTATCGTTTCCTCTTGTTGCTTTCACTGTAGATAGTACTACAGTAGTACAAAGTTTTATTTCGTATTAGTGCTATCTAGGCATATATTCATTTGATATTTCTGTATCTTTTTCCTACCACCATCACAAGCGGCAGCAGCGCAATCAGGGAACGCCAATAATAGTCAAAAATCCGATTTCTCCTGTGTGCTCCCCAAAGCATGGAACAGAATTCAATAGAGAGAAAGACTGTCAAAAAACCTGTTCCTATTTGTTGTGTACCTTTTCTTTTTCTCCTTCAGACAATATTTATGATATTTACTTTTTTTGTTGTGTATGTTGTTTCCAGCATAGGTAGTTAATAACATATTCGCCATGTGACATGCACAATCATTTTTATGAGTACACAGCACCAGTGGTGGTTGTAGTCGTCGTCGTGCCATTCTTCAAACTTGCAGCTAGTATTTTACTAATATTTACGAACATTTCGCAGAACTGAACATACGACATTCAAAATTGACTTGTGCTTTATGTGCGTTGCACGTATGACAAAGGTGGCTAGGTTTGAGGTATCCATAATTTATAACATTTTGGAAGCAATAGGGTCACACCACTGTAGGATAGCTTAATATAGACGCATAATTTCATCGAAAATATCCGCATAAACACAGGCAGCTCTATATTTTGTAGTCCAGGAGTATTCACTTATTTTTATATTATGAGTTTTACATGTAACACGCCACCTTTATTTATTGCCCCTTGATAAAGAATGTAAGTACGAATGCAGAAACAAAGTAAGTCAATCATAGATTGATTTCACAGGTGATTAAAAAGAAAAAGACTTTAGTGGCATGCTTTTTGTATTTGTCATTTTTTATTCTTTCGAGAAAGGTACATTTAACTAATCTCAGCTCGGGGTATGTACGTATTGGGATCCACAACGTCGCTTTTTCCTCAGCCAGTTAGATTTTCGAAGAACATTGAAAGAAGCAACACAAAGGTAGACAAAAGAAACTGGACGTTAATGCGTGGGCTGTCAAAGTGTTACCCAGGCGTCGTTGCTCCACAGTTTTACCAAATATGATTATTCTGGTAACATTTCTATTGTTCATGGAAGAGAAACGTGAGAGGGTAGTGTTAGTGTCAAGTTTCGTTTCTATTTATTTTAGAGAAGAAGGGGAGTAGAATCAGGGATATTTTCAATAATATTATGTAAGCAGTCCAAGTCGACATTCGACACGGTTATGTGCATTTTGTAGATATTAATTCCAGGCATGTATAACACCTGTAGATATTTAACTGGCTGAATTGACTACTTATTTATGCAGTACTGCTCCAGTGCTGGCTGAAGTGTTGTAAGTAACGTAGGTATGAATGCTTTATCAGGACAAGGTAATGCGATTACCTACTCACAACAACTACCACTACAACTAAAAAGAAGGACAAAATTCACAACAAGCTTTGTGTACATGAGCAATTTTATGATTTTATTTTCCCTCTAAAACATGAAATACTATGTGCTGGTATAAGACTTCATTTATTTCAGTATGGTAAATAGGTAGCTCTCCAGAAGAGAAAACGAAGCGGCGCAACGCTTTCTGAAGCATTATTTGTACACTGCTGTGACGTTACTTAGAGTTTATGATAACTCAATTTCGTATTCACATTTTTTCTACATTTTATTTTTTCCTCTTTCTCTGGTTATGATTCCAGGCAGGAACGACGATCCAAAATATATTCCTTTGGACTGGGTAAAAGACAAACTCCGGATTTGTCTGAAGATGATTACGAATATCCTGGAGCAGCTGCTGGCATGACAGACAAGAGATCTAGCCAAGCTCGTCAGTTCTCATTCGGATTGGGGAAACGAGATACGGAATCTGGTGGTGCTTCCACTTCTGACCATGTGAAAAGTACCTCATAAAAAATCATTGTCATGTTTTGTCGTCATCGTCGTTGTTGTTATACCGTGCTGAATACGTATATACTATTTAATGTATGTACACTCACACCAGTCAGTTGGCGTTATCGTCGTTTTCAGAGAAAGTGATAATACTAAAAAAATGTGAAAATACAGGAAGATGATGGTGTAAGAAGATGTACTTATTTGTGTACCAAAACTACACATACACACACATACATTACATAGCATGTAGTCTGTGTATTCTCTCTCAGTACAACTATTGCATCGTCTGTCATTACTTCTGACTAACAATACCAGGAAATACACACATATGTACGAACCGAAATAACTAACACTGTATATCTTTGTTCCTAAAAACAATGTGAGACGAGGGAGAAAGGAAAAGTAAAAGCGGAAAATCGAGGTTGATGTACGGACAGTATAGCTATGGTCACCCTCTAGTGACGAGGATGGAAAATAAATGAAAAATTCTAGAAATCTCCCTCCCTCTCTCTCTTTAACTATTATTTGTGTATGTCATCAAATATGTTAGATATGTAAATTATACTACTAGAGAAAATGTTAACCCCAGTAAGTACATCAAATTTGTATAGGTACATAAGAATTTATCATAAATATAATATTGTGTAATGTTGCAAAAAATAAATGTGTCATTATTATTGTACGTATTATTTATGTATATATTGTTTCGTGAAAGCTTTTAAAATTGCAATTTTTTCTCGAGATGAGGTTCATCGGCTTAAAGAAATTCATATATTATAGGGCTAGGATACACAAACAGTAAAATCTGCATTAGCCAATAAAATGGAAAAGATAACAACAGCAACGACGACTATAACATAATAATATGTGTAGGAACTTTGCAACAACCACGAAAAATTAAACTACCACCTAACATGACAGAACAAAATACATTGCTTTAGATAGAAATAATAGGATAGCACAAACTCTTAAATTTACCTCCTGGCAAAAAAGTCACAACATTGATCATTACGATTATTATTAAACTTCTCCATTTATGCCACTTCTTTAACGCCAAGTCACAGCAACCTTTCAAAGTTAATTGTATTTATGTGCCTAGTTTTGCCTTCATTTGCCACCGTAATCTTGTAATTATGATGTAAATAATTGTAGCACGTACTGGTATATTATCATCGTGATTTTAAAATGCTCGTTATTTTGTTGTTCCCTTCTGACTTTCTCCATGTCTCTGTCTAAAGTGTAATCGTGTTGCAAATACTACTTGTACAAATTCCAGTGCGGGTGTCTATGTACTGTTTAGTATTAAAAATAAAAGTTGTTAAATAAGCAAGTACATAATTAATTGCTTGCTTTTTGTGCTGCATAAAAGGCGAAAAATAAATGCGAAGTGTATCCAATTCGTCATTTGACTTTCCAAGATTATCCTAAACCAGCATTAGAAATAAGATACGAAGAAAAAATTGAAGTTAAAGTACCGTTAGAATTAATATGTCACAGCGTTATGGATTTGTTCCAAGCTGGAAATAGTTTAAAATAAAAAGTAGCTATTGTAAAATACGTTATTGTAAATAGATCAGTTGCAGATCAGAGCAGTTAACACACTATACATAGAACTAAAGGAACACCACAAAGTGGTTTTCCTCCCAAGAATGTCTACCGATAATGAGATAATACTCCCCTTGTCATTTCAGTTGCAGATCAGAGCAGTTAACACACTATACATAGAACTAAAGGAACACGACAAAGTGGTTTTCCTCCCAAGAATGTCTACCGATAATGAGATAATACTCCCCTTGTCATGGCCTAGAATATTGTATTTCTGTAATGAGTGACGACTAGAGTTGTGGCTAAAAACTTAAACGGAGTCATGCTTTTTACTTCAACTATCAGCACGTCTAGTTTGTTTCAAATACAATTGTTTGTTTGTCCTGCTGGGTACCTATACTTCCCTGTTATAGTGCACAGTTTANTAAACGGAGTCATGCTTTTTACCTCAACTATCAGCACGTCTAGTTTGTTTCAAATACAATTGTTTGTTTGTCCTGCTGGGTACCTATACTTCCCTGTTATAGTGCACAGTTTAAATAACGGCGGTGTAGTATGGTGTGTTACCTATTACAAGTTGTCATGTGCGACTTTTTTTTACACAGGGCTGTATATTACTTTAATTTAAACTTTTTCGATTTGCATCTCATATTCAGATGAGCCACGGCGACGACACACACTTATACAGGTTGGTACATGGTGGCTGGTGTGTAGTCTGTCTCGTTCCAAAAGTAGATTTTTGCTAGTGTGAAAACAAACTTACAGTTGGTCGTCCTTACATATTACCTGCTTGACATATTTATAACAATAACAACTGTCAGTGTAAAATAGAGATTTATTGTGATGTGTTGTACTTACCCTACTTGCTATTACTAGACTAGACTCAAGGATTTACACCGCATCACAATCATATATTATTAAACATATTTAGTCATATAAGTTATTAGGCAAAGATTTATCTCATTGGTAAATTTGTAGTTGATAGGTTTGTAGGAGTCGCGTAGCCAAATAAATTCGTGTATTTCATTTTAAACCAAAAACTAGCAGTACCTAGTACCTTGCTGTTTCTCTGGTATCTAAACTTGGAGATTTTGCATACGAATCTGTGTGGTTCTATCGTACAACCGTGCATGTAACACTGTCAGTAAATCAAATAGGGAATACCGCGCCGTACACAGAATCTATCCGTCGTCGTCGGTTCACACTATTTCGGGACTGTAAAGTTGATGTAAATATAAATGGCTAGAGAAAGTAAAAAGACGTCAAATAAAATCGTACAATATTTTGTTTTGCTATATTTTGTATATTTTGCACGCATGGAACGTTTAAAATAAAGAGCACTTTCAACTTTATTCTCTCTAGCGTTGTGGTGATTAAAAACCTTTAACTGTAAACAATTGCAAAGTTTTATGTATTGCCATGGATATATGCATGCGTCTTTATTTTCGATGAAATTAATGAAAATCATTTTACTGGTTGTTTGGAGTGCAGTTTAATGTTATTCCTTTCTTTAATAATTCCTGTTCCTGTGACTAAACGAAAGATATATCTAACCAAGAACCTATAATATAAAAGATAAACAAGATAAGCCAAAACAATCAAAATACATGATAGAGTACAAGCAAAAGTATTAGTTTTATTGATATAAAATGAGCGAAAATATTATTGAACATGCATAGATTGGGTGTTGAAGTTGCTATTTTCTGAAATAACTTGACGACTACAGAGGCGTTTCAACTTCTCTGACACTGACAAGTTTCAAGATAATTGTAGGAAAAGAAAGTGAATGGTGAAACACTATTCGATAGGTACTAGCTTTCTAGAAAGAATCATTTTACTATCATTCAGTCAAACCATGGAATATAGGTAAAAATAGTGTTACAAAAGTTATGATTTTAGTTTTAAAAGAAAGTTTGCAAGTAAACACACTGTCTAGGTCAGGGCTGGAACCCAATTTAATCAGGAATATAAAAACACAAATTGGAGGAATTAACGACTGGTGTATAAAAGGTGTTGGATTTAATTAAAGGTATAAAATTATGATAGATAAATGCAGCGTAAAGTTGGTTTGCCAGGTCAATTGAAATAACAATGTAAAAAAATTACAATAGAATTTATATATTGTCAATGTAGTTAAGCATGAAAATGTTAGGAATAAGTCGGTATTGAAAAGTAAAGTTTTACCTATATCCTGTATTTGTTACATTGCTTTCAAATATACAATTAAAAGTTGCCATTTAAAAATTAAATTATTCCTTATGAATTACACTATCATCTACATTATTATTAAAATTTCACACCTATTCATGTAGGTTCGAAATGGCCTGCAATCAGTACCGGATTTTGTTGATATTGCAACTCATACTTGATTGGACCATTACAAGCTGGCAAGCTTTGGCCCAAAATTTATTTTTTAGAAAATTGAGATTACGGAATGTACGAAATTTCCTTACAGGCCGTGGTTTTAATAGAAATAAAACCAAATTATTTTTCATAGTCTGCAAAGTGTTGTGCTTAAAATAACTTGTGTAGTTGTAACTTTGTTTTCAATGCAATATTAAATTGGACATGGTCATATTTATTGTGTAAATGAAATGTGTCAGAATTAAATAATTAAAACAAAAACTAATCTACTGATTTATATAGTGTCGTGTTTTCGTCCAAATTTACAGAGGAAATTAAACTGTATGTTTTATCAAATTCAACGGAACTGAAACCCATTTACTAAAAATAATATTGGGATATATGGTACTGTTGTTGTTTATTAATATGAAAACCTAACATTATTACAATACTCATCGGTCATTCTAGTAATTTTTGTGTTGTAAAATAGATTTTATGTGTACAAAATAAAAGAAACAACCAACATCTAACATAGATACTAATGCAACTGTGAACGAAGTTCATCCAAAAGAAGTAGTAGTCTATTTATTTATGAATTGCACTATAAAAGATGTCGTATAGTATTTGACATTTATACTAATTTGCAAATTGCACCTAAGAACAAAGCAATCAAGCAAAGAAGCATTTTCGATAAATTGCATAATAATTATTTTGTCATTTAAGTGTTCATTCAAACGGAAGCCTGGTAATTCAAAAATTTAACTTTAATTTATTTTGTCGTTTTAATTAAATGTAACGATGAATCGTAATTTCAAATTATAAAAGAATGACCGGCTTACTTTAGCTTGAGATGACTAATGAACTAGTCTATTTATTTATGAATTGCACTATAAAAGATGTCGTATAGTATTTGACATTTATACTAATTTGCAAATTGCACCTAAAAACAAAGCAATCAAGCAAACAAGCATTTTCGATAAATTGCATAATAATTATTTTGTCATTTAAGTGTTCATTCAAACGGAAGTCTGGTAATTCAAAAACGTAACTTTAATTTATTTTGTAGTTTTAATTAAATGTAACGATGAATCGTAATTTCAAATTATAAAAGAATGACCGGCTTACTTTAGCTTGAGATGACTAATGAACTGTCATTGTCATTGGCAAGCTAACTGTAGGCAGAAAATAACCTCTGTTTTCTGCGTAGGAAATTCAACTCCGCAGCTTAGTTACCAGTTGCTCCGTCCACACAAATTTTTCCCCTTTTTGAATTTTTCAACAATTGCTGAAAAATTTAAATTAAGCATATTTTACAAAAAGGACAGCATATATAGTAAATCTTCATTATTTCTATGTATCCACCGAGGATGTTATATAGTATGCCTGCATGGGATATAGTCACCAGTTTTTACGTTGAATGTTTTAAAAAAATGAAGTAGTAAGAAAATTGTCATAAGTGGAAATATGTGAGCATGAATACGCAAGAAGTGAATCTGCAATATTCAAACATTGGGTTATTTGACTAACGAAACGATACCTGATACCTATCTGGTATTCAAATCTACATTTTTATCCTAGGTATTGCTGTACGTATAGCATGTTTTGGCTTTTGTAACCATTATTGGTAGCAATTTTCATGGCTAGGCAGATAACATTATTACAAATGACAAATAAAATATGAGAAAATGCTGCATGGTTTTCTACGTGACAGTTTACTAGTAATCAGATCTTGGTCGTCATTATTTCAACCGCATCAGTTCAACCTCAGTCATCAGATAGAAGTTCTTGTGACAGGAGCTTGCAACTGGTACTGATGGGCAGTGGTGGCAAGTTTGGAATTCGGAAACTTTTGGAAATGATGGATCCATTGTGGAGTTCTGAGGGTACGACAATGCTAGTCGTTACTTTAGCGTTTTGCATGATCAGTGGTACTAATTCGTTGCCGATTTATCCCGGAGGTAAAACCGTCAGTAGAAATATTTTTTTCACATACTTTATTGCCAATGAATTTTAAGGTATTTATAAATTGTTTGATAACTATGCTAACTTATTGTTTATTTGTCAAAGCACCCGGTTATACTCCGGCTATCGACCCTTATGCTTCTGTGTCACCCTATCCTGGGTTAGATCCTTATGGAGTTAATCCCTTGTACGTGCCATCCGTAGATGCCTATTATCAGGTTCCTCAACCAGTGCCGTATTCATCAATAGATCCATATGCGATTCCACAGCCAATTCCCTATCAATCTGTAGATCCGTATGGTTTGCCTCAACCGATTCCCTATCAATCTGTAGATCCGTATGGTTTGCCTCAGCAGATTCCCTATCAATCTGTAGATCCGTATGGCTTGCCTCAGCCGATTCCCTATCCGTCAGTTGACCCATACGGCTTACCGATATCTCAACCAAGTCCTTATCCATCCGTGGACCCGTATGGTATACCTCAACCTATTTCATACCCACCAGTCACACCCAGTCCATATCAACCTTACCCACCACCACTGTACCCATTAGATCCAAATGCGCAGTCACCACCATCACCTTATCCATCAGTAGATCCTTACGGTCTATCGATTCCACCGAACTATCAAATTGCTCCAAACTATCAACCACCTAGTCCACCTGTTGTTGTATTGGAGCAGGACACATACCTTGCAGTTACGGTAATAAAAATATTAACTACTTTCTTGATTTTCCTCAACGTGTACGGCCGCTACTTTATAACCAAGATCTCTATACTTTCTTATACTTCCTTAATTTCAGCATCATTCTAAAGACAGACGAAAGCATTGTGGAATTCTACCAGTAACGAATGATGACATTTATAGCTCAGATCCTGTGCCAGGAGGGGTCAATGACGTTTTACCATACGGTGCTTTTCCTTGGATTGCCCTCATTGTTGATACTGACGACCAAGTAAGTAAATAATTTAAATATGGTCCTTCATTTAGTAATCTGAATGAATTTGCATGGTGTTAATTTTCCTACAAATGCATATATCGTTGCTATGTCACTAATATGTCACTATTATCACAGCAAGTGAGTTGTCTTGGTACAGTAATACATTCGGAGCTAGTCTTGACAACGTCTTCATGTATCACAAAGCCTGCTGGAAAATACACCGTCATTAGGGACTGGGACATTCTAACCATCTATAATGAGCATGAAACATTCAAAAGCTACGAGGACCCCGTATGTACTTACTGGCGTCTGGGAATGGATAACTCAACCGGACAAACACAATATGCATTAGGGGGTCCTGATGCTGAACTTACTCTGTTAGTTGGACCTTTAGAAGAGCATCATGATTTATATCCTGCAGACAAGATTCTTTGCCTACCATCCAAATCTAGTGCATTATCCTCCCCATATGGTTCACCTTATGGCTATTCACCGGTACCACCACCGTCACCATACTCATCATATCCACAAATTGGGTATGATAGTTCATATCCATCCATACCAAATGCTGAATGTTGGGTAGCTGGATATATCAACTCACCAACTGCTATTCTGCAAAATGTAAGTAACCTTCCATTACGACAAACGAGAAATTTCTACATAAATGCATGACACTGGTATGCTAATATTATTGTGAACATGTTCTTTATTCTAATCAGCACCCACCAGTATCCCCTGCGAGTGGCCAGCAGCAGCAACCACCAGTTGACCAGCAGTATTACAATAACCTTGACAATTCAAAGGTCCCGAGACGAGCATTAGTTCGACAAATTCAATGTCCTCCCAACTATGCTTATCCTGGCTCTGATGACGTCTGTTTTGTTGGCGTCAGTGGGTATGATGCTTGCGTGGCAGATACAGGAACGGCGATTATATGTGTGATTGATGATGATACCCAGTACCAATCTGGTTTTGCTGACGATCCAACTCGCAACGATTTGACCATTCCTGCAGGAATAGTTCCAGCGAACCCATCACTCAGCCAACCTCCATACCAGCAACAACCAATTCAGTGAGTATTTGCATTACAACGCTTAAATTTATCCATTTATTAAAATGAAACGCTACATGATACATAGCTCATACATGGTATTCTCGTCTTCTCAACAGGGCTGTCCCAGCACAACAAAAACCAAATAGACAACGCGGTGTACTTTATGCAGTGGTAAAGACTACAACAACGTGTTTGTCTCCACCTCCAAACCCTCAGCAGCAGTCTAATTACATTGTTGGAGCTCGTGTGTCACCAAGCATCAAAGCTGCAATTACGGATTTGTATTGGGTAACTGGGCAGGATTTAGCCTGTCCAACCGAAAGTACTGGAAGTGTCTTGCCTGACAGCAGTTCTTCACCACCGTTGCCATACTCTTTGTCAACATCTTTACAGCCTCAGCAATACGATCCTAGCCTTTCCAAGCTGTCCGCTTATACACCACCGTATACACCACCTTATACACCACCTTATACACCCCCTTATACACCATCTTATACACCATCTTATACACCATCTTATACACCATCTTATACACCACCACCAAGTCAATTAAGACCTGCGTATCCTCAGCCACCACCAAACCCATATCCTCAGGTAACGTATACTGGTTAACACAGGGGGCTTCTCTTATACAGTTTACTTACTGGAGGAGGGAGACTACAAACCGCAAACCAAGTGTCTATCTAGTCGTTCGTTTGTAGTTTGGTTTTGTTAATGTTTATGTTTTTGCTGTTTCTTTGTTATTTGTTTTTATGATGTTCTCGTTAGTAAATCTTTTCATTCTTAAAGTTGCTGCCCTCCTTGTCTCGGTTTATTGAGCATAGAATATAACGCACGCGCGGTTTCACGCATTAGCACGCATATTAACGTACATAATCGAAATATGATGCGGGTGAATGCATAAAAATAATTAGTAGCACACAATTAAACTGCAAAAAATTAATACTGCCATGAATTTATAATAAACATAACTTTATTTCTAACATAGTTAATGATATATTCCTCGGTACGTACATAGTTTACAAGAGAGACGTTCCATTATACTTACAATATCAGGCCGTCTCTGGAATTGACCCAATATCAACTTTTCTATACTTACTCGGACGCCTACTCAAATAATTACATATCAAGTTCTACAGACCGTCAACACACAGTCGTGTATCCTGCAAAATTTTCACGCATTACAACTTTGCAATGAAAATAAAACAAATTTTACAGTTTTTAAAAAATTCAAAAATAACTACGAGATTTATTCAACATGATAATAATAATACATTTAATGTGGGAGATCAATTCACTAAAAACTCAACAGGGGTAGGAGATTGCAAAAAAAATTAAAACCGTAGTTGTAAAATCATTTTAATTTTTAATTTGACTTTGAATCATTTAAATTAATCCAAATTTCGACGGCATTGTTTTGAATAAATCTCGAGATACATAAAACTTATCATGTCAACTTTTGTTTCTAAAAAACTAATAGTTACAACTCTCAGAACGACAAAAGATTACTAGGGCATACCTACGTATTTATCAATCGTCATTATGTACATTTCATACAGTTCATGGAAACCAATGCTCAAAATGATTTCTACATATTTCCTGACGCTTCAGCAAGTAAGTAGCATTTATTTTTTTACAGTACATATTCGACTTCTAGATGATTCAATACCGTCGGAGAAAAATCAGTGTGATTTCTACATTTACAAAAGCTAACCTTAAAACGTAAAAAAATATCTTAACAAATCAAAATTTAGCTGACTGAAAATTTATGAAATGAAACAACATTATTTTTTTCGATTGACATTAAAGTAAAGAAGCACTATGGATATCGCAACTTAGAAAGCATGACACTGCTAAATGATATCGTATTATATATTGTAAAGTCCTAATTATATATACAGCGCTACCTATAGGACACCCACCCACTAACATTTTCATATAGTCTGTAATAAATTGACTCATAATGGTGGAATTTTATCATCATCGTCTACAATACTGTAACTATTATTTTTTTGTCATTTTAACTAGGTATAACTAGGTATGCATTTTTCTGGTTTGCAGGGCGGGGATAGGATGATTGGGCACTATTCATCTTAAACATTCTACTAAACACAATAGATTTAAAAGTGAAAGGAAAAATCAATCAAGGTTAAATTTGGTTTTTAGAACGTTTAACGTTTCTTGTTTGAAAATACAGGGTCTGTAAATATATTTGTAAATGTATATACATATGTTTCACAAGAATATGATTTATAATATGTATTACTAATAATACTGGAAGGCTATCAACGATAATTATTAACTACACGGTACATTATGCATTTCAATATTAGATAATTTTTAAAGATACGCTTTTCGTGTATGCTTATCAATGGTAGGTAAGTTAGGTTAAGGGCTATGTACATATTAAACGATTAATCAAGTTGTATTTTAACAAGTAGTACACTAGTAGTACTACTATGCCACTAATACATTTTCAACTGATTTAAAAGTTTCTTGTCACTTTTTTGTATTAACGCCATCACTGATGGTCCATCAGTGTATTGACAAACATCATGGCTTATGACTTCATCACTCAACATCAATCATCTTTATTTTTTCTACTCAATAATTTTGAAATTTTATTTTTCGCAGATGTATACATATGTTTCATCAATCATAATTTTTGGAACTCCTCCGTATCCAATAGTTGACAAATTGTTATACAAATCTTACACCTACACTAGTTTATTGGTAATATAATTATACTATCATGCTATGATTTTTAAATTTATAAATGACTAAATAATTCCAGAATTTTACACCAAGGAATAGCACATACCGCAGAAATACATGTACCAGACGAACGCCGTTGACAAATTTACAAGATGTTGATGTTACTCATCTTTACTGTTACAGTGCGTACTTTTGTTTTAAGGGATATAATCATCGATCGAGAAAAAATAATTTACAAGTAAGCAGCAAGAATTGTTGGAATGACATCACAATAATAAAATATTAATCACGCGAATATATTTTTATATGACATAAAACTGATACCATGTGACTAATGGTAATAGTATTAGAGAAAATACATATTTAAACTGAAGTCAATACACGAACTACAGATTAGACAATAGCATCTATACTAACAACTTCGGTATGTGTTATTTTGATAGCAATAATTAATAATAATATAATTAATGAAAACAAATAGTGTTTGGGATCCACGCAATGGTGAAAGCTCATTCACCCCAATGAGTTTCCAAGTGTCGCAACAGTTCAATTTACAACTTCGTCATCTGAAAAGACAAGAAAGTATTAAGGTTAAATTTAAGCAAAATGTCAAATGAAATATGTTCTGCTTCGTTGGTCGTTTCAAAATATTGCTAGCCTACAATCCACATATATTACATGTAACTTTATTGGATACTGTAATCATTTCACGTTGTCGGTAATGCTGTCTTTCTACGAAGAATTGTCAATTTCTTCCTCAGATTTTACTTTCATCCTGTTTGTGTATTCAAATGGAACAAAGTCATAAAATGCAGTATCGCACGTTCTATTGATACTTGATCTCTTCCTGATCTCCTGTTCCTTTGTTCGTTGGTAGACAAGAAATAAAAGAAGACGGTGAACACTGGGAGAGCATGCGGAGTGAAACAGTCAAACCTTCAGCCCTTTTGTTACACCATGAAACCACAAAGCATGAAAAAAAATCTTGAACTATGCATTCCAATAGCTTTTGTTGAAGCTTCAAAATAAACTCCCGACACTTCATTTTGCCTGCCGCAGTCTTGTTTGTCATCGTCCAATGCCCATCATGAGTCAGTGTGTAGATACTTGTAACTTGGAGGGGAAAATATATGGTTTATTTACGTAGGCATCCTTCAGTATTATAGTACGTCACAAAATTGACATTTTTCTAGGACAGAAATGACCTAAAAGTGTCACAGATCACAAATCCTAGCAAAAATTCTAGCAAAACAAGCCAAACGAAATTTCAATGCAACCTCAGAAAGAACCTTTGTCTGACTGCATCTCTATACAGTACTAGTCTCAATATCACAACCCTTTTATTATACCCACTGACCAGTGCTCCATGTATCCTGAGTTGATTGGATTGCAATAATGTACACAGTTGTAAAAATCTTGCAAACTTGATTTATCCTGCAGAGTCTGATTGATCATCTGTGCACGTTCGTGGGTTGCTATAAAGCCTGACATTTTTAGGACTTTTTATGGCGTATTGCATCTAATTCATAACCCTCTGACCTTACGACGGTATTACCTCCACCACAATTCCATTATAGTAATACTGAAATACTGAGAAACATTGGCCTGCGCACATTTCCTGTCTCTCTCTCATCCTTAAATTTTCAATACGTAATACTTGTCTTTGACTAGAATGCATACAATCTAAATAATTAATTGTAACACAAATTATTCATCATATTTCCGAAGTAATTGCCAACTTGATCACAATTTCAGTCACATCTGTATGTTGTACGTATGTTTTATTCACTCGTGTTTTTCCTGCCCATGAATGATGATATCGAATCGAAACGTTAACCCAACGTTAACAAATAACATTTCCACTTATAACAACGCTGTACCATCTCTATAATATCACCTTGACTGTTACACCAAGCAGATTGAAAGTAATCAACTAAAAAGATTATGTGGCCCTGGTCCAGTCACCAGGGACAGTTGGAACAAAAACATTTGGAGTTCTCTCCATTCTTCTTTCACATTTAAGGGTGACTTAAATAATCCTTTATAATTTAACCCAATCCATTAAGCCCGACATGACGACTACCAATAATAAAACCGGACAACAATGTTCGTAAACAGTAGGTTTATACAAAAGCACGTCAGTGAACTATAGCGAATTTATGTTTTTCCTTTCTGAAATTTTGTAGTTGTTTATTTTTAAATATAGCCTCAGCAACGAATGTCCGAGTGACATTTTCTCTTCAAACTCCATCGATGTGGTTGACTTTCTGTTGCCCATATATGTGCGTAACTTGTCATAAAAATACATCTTGGTAGTTTTTGGAAAGTTGAATGTGTGGGGAATGTTGTACTTATATGTAAATTGTATAATAGTATCGACTTTTGTAAATGAAAATATGATTTCCAATGGAAAAGTTTGTAAAAATGTGCATTTGCTGGAAACTACGCCTTACAGAATCAGTAGTAGATATTGAATTTCGATAAGGCAGGTAACGAAACCTAGCAAATACATTTATCTATGTGTGTGCAAAGTTTCAAGTCGAATAAATAAAAAACCACGAGGTACGGACTACACATAGTCGGGTTGATTTTGCCATAAGATTAGCATTAGCTGTTCCGACTGCCAAGACTTATTACCGTCCTTATCATATATATACGTGAACGGAAACGTGCATCTACTTGATGGCAACACTGCAGTGCCCAACTTCGTCTATTTATCTGCACATCCATTTTTCCTTAGCTTTTTCCTCAATCTTTCTTCCTTCTTGATATTTACCGACATAAAGTTTCCTTATTTTTCAGCAATTTGTCTTTTCTTTTTCAAATTTCTAGCTTGATCTGTCGTATCATGATAAATTGGATACTTTCTTTTCTCGTTTCTCTACTATTGTTTTCCGCAATATTTTTCTCTCAAGGGAACAGTCAGTAAAGAATTTATAAAATAATTTTAACCGCATATTCTGTAGAAAGTGTAATACGAAGTTTTGTAAAAATGCAATGGCATGATATATCCTATTCCGATCCTGCTCGTTTCCCATCATTCCATCGTTGGACGTACGCA
>JAHZNB010002177.1:0-40525 GCA_027744295.1 Callyntrura guangdongensis | reverse complement strand
TCTCAAAAATGAGTAAGTAGCAAGGAGAGATGAGGATGAGCCCAAAAACAAACATTTTTTTTACTCTGTCAGCGACAAAATGTGAGTGCTTCAATGTACTGCTTTAAAAGCATTTCAATTTGAACGATAAATATTTAGGTAAACGTATCATATGTAGCTGGCAGTCAAGTTCTATTTGTATCATTTTCATCGTACCGCGCGGGTGGTGGCATGCTATTCTTACCGCAGCATCAGAACTCAGAACCAAAAATTTGTTCATTATAGTATATGATTCACTAATGATTCGTTTTTTTTTTGTATCTGAGGCATAAGTTTTGTTTGGTTTATTACCTTCCTCATCAACATTGTCGTTTGAAGTAGACATGGTTTTTCGGACTAGCTCCTTCCTTTCTACATCATTCAGAGAAGGATAACTGATGATACCGTCAGCCAACCAACAAAAGTAGTCATAGGAAGCAATTCTTTCTTGTCATTCTGAAGACGACGACGAAAAGTAAAAAGCTGTCAAGTTCCTCCGATGACAAAGTGTGACAGTAAGGTATCAATCGTAATAGTGAAGTAGATATTTTGCTCTCACTTTTCAGTTAGCTGGACAGTTCCAGGACTACCTATTTATGAAGTCTGGAAGTATGACTCAGTGCTTTTTTGGTACAAGTCTGTTGGCAATCGTTGAGTGATGTGAAGTACATAACAGAAAGCTGTGCTGTGAAAGGAAAAAGAAAAGTGGACGTGTGCTTACTGTGCTTGCAGCTTTACTGGAATTTTCATTGCATTTCATTTTATTTTCAGTGGGAATGAATAATGGAAAGTTTGTTCTGGTGGTCATAGTAGTAGTAAGTACCCTTTTGTAAATTGCCTGGAGTTTGAGTCTTACTTTCGTGAATGGAACATAAAGTTCGCTAAAAGTGTACAAAATGAATGACATGTATTTCAATCCATAAATGTTGGAGAATTGACCTCATGTAAGCAAAATATACTCGGTAGCGGCAATTTGAAGTGTGACCTTGTAATCCATGTAGTAATTCTGGTGTGAGTGCGTCGTTTGTCTTGTCTTTATTGACCCTGTGTTGTTACCCTCCGTCCGTGACATGAGCAGGAGTTATTGGGAAACTTTAATGTAACAAATTTTTACGTGTAACATGACGAAAATATAGCTATCTGTATAAATAAAAACTGTGTACACATCCCACCAAGTCCTCCAGTGTGTTTCACGATGATGATTTGGGGCAAAACAACATCTCAGCATCATCAGGTTAAAAGAAGCAACATTCAGCGAAGTACACCACGTGTACTCCAAATCGCAGAGAATCCTATTTGTGGCATCATTCGCTTTGGCATGGTTGTAACCGGAGTGCTTTGGTTTGTTGCTCTTTTGAAAATACTTTTATTTATGTAATTTGTTGTTTGTGCTAGATTGTCGGTTAGCTTGCACTTGTATGTAAGCTTTGGTCAATTATACCTTATTTGTTGGAAGATGAAAACTTCATGCGGTTGTAATTAATAAGCCACCAGGGTAGGTGCAAAAGTACTACAACTAGCTATCAGACTTTTTATTTGACCAACACGTTATTATTAATACTCCTTTAACATTCATGTTAATTAAGGTCTTGTGATTCGGATAAACTGATCAAGACAAAATCAACTTCTCTTTGTTATTGAGAAAATAAATGTCGGTTCTGTTCATTAAGCATGTAGCGCAACTGTACACCCACAGTTAACGACTTTAATATTCTCCCTCTTCTGCAGTTTCCCTTAATTTTACAGTAAACACGTATCCGCATAATAGTTAAATGTTTGTCAAGGAAAACGGATGAAATTGCTTACGTTAGTTCAGTATTTACATTTTACAAGTACTCGAACTAATCGTAAGTGTTTATGTTTAATTTTCCCACTTGATGTACCCTGAAACGTCGTAAAATCAACTCACCTGTCGTTAACCAATCACCTCAGCAAGTGTACACTCTTGTTTATAAGTACAACAACGCATATTCTGCTGCGCGGTGTTGGTTTGATTACAACGGAAATTTTAAATAAAAATGACAAATTAATTACACCTGCTCTGAAATTATCGAATGGGATTGTTTATAATTTTCGCATTGTATGTACAAATAATAAGCTTAATTTCTGAAGGATGGCACAGACACTAAAAACGGCTAAAAATAGTAATTGGCAGTTGGTTTGCTTTACTTTACCACGCACCTGGTACCTAAAAATAACAAATTGAATACACAATGTAAAGCAATTTTGTGATGATAGACCGTGTGACATAGTTTACTTCCTATTTTATTTGTGTATTGAAAACATGAATGGATGAAAATGATAAATGATCTCATCCATCCGTGAAAATGGTTACAGTCTACAGTAGTAAAACTCTACACAGAACACCAATGACTGAAAAATAACGTCAACAAGCGGGTACAGAGCTGCAAAATAGTGCGCAAACAAACGTCGCACATATATCACTCACATTATTTATTTGAAGCAATGGTATCACAGTCGGTAAAAAAACGTACAATATTGTGAATCGCATTTTAACTTGGTCTCTTTAAAACATATACTTGAAAGCGATGCATGTTTAGTGCCAATCTGTTTCTCATCGTCATCAATAAGCTCAAAACAAAACTTGTTGTAGGGATACATCCAACAATAAAACAAATCAGTGATTAATGTAGCCTTTATCCTGTGTCCTGGTAATAATGAACCGTGCTTTATGAAAATCGCAAATCGCCTTACCAAACGACTATAGTGTTTTCCTGTGCATTACTAATACTACATGAAAGCAACGTACTGTTAATGAATGCCCATTAAAATGTTTTGCATTTTATTATATCTAATTAGCTGTGTGCACTACGAGTGAATTACAATAAGTCTACAAAGTGAAGGCTAACTTAACAAACAAAAACGGCTCGACCTTTCCTAAATACGAAACTAAACAGCTTTATTTTATATACATACTTAATATTATCCTCCCTTACCAGTGTCGAAGCATCTCTTGAGTCTGGCCGTCAAAAAAAATCTCCGTTCCACATAAGGCTGCTGATAATCACAAAGTAACAATGGTCCAGGACTAAATTATTATTAACTTTTGTATGCATATGAACAAAAGTTATCATTGGGTTTATCCTCCTGTCTGTGTGTAAGTGTGTTAGTCTGATAATAACACTACTCCTCTTAAACTACTCCAGGGCTTTAGGAACCGGGGGGACAAGGGGGGATAGGCCTATCCTGTAATGGTAAGTAATTTTTGGACCTGTAATATACGTAATGTTAAATCTCTGAATTCCTGGGGGGGATTTGTCCCCCCCATCCCCCCCGGTTCCTACACCCATGAACCTACTCAACCAATTGACTCCAAACTTGGCATACATGCATTATAGGTCAATAGTTTTCCTGAGGCTGATTTTGAGACCAATCAAACAACGGCAACCGTTAGAAACCGTTACAACTTCAAATTTTATAATTAGCAGCATATGGCATGCAATATACCATTCTTGTTTTTAGTTAAATTTAACCATGTCCTGGTTTTGTTGTCACAACGAGTTAAGACGCAACTCCAACGTTGGTTTCAATGTATATTTAATGCAACGGCCAATGGGATTCGAGGATAAATATTTTTCCATTACAATTGCAGTCAAATACCAGGACAAGAATTTCATGAAAATAAAACAGTCAAACTTCAGAGTAGGATTTAGACTCTCCTTAGTTCCTCCAATGAAAAGAAGTTGGTGTGAAAAACCCTTTCAAGCCTTACTGCATACGCAAAGTTTTGATAATTTTAGCCTTGCCCTTCGCGGAGGATGTTGCTAAATAAACAAAAGTAGATTAATGATGGCATACACTTTGCAGTTCAGCTATAGATGGTAGATCATGTGCTGCCAATATAGTGGCTGTATCAAGGATTTTCTAGAGAGAAGGTAGCTGCCGAAAAAGGACGCACATGCTAGAGTAGTAAATGCAATTTTTGCTCCAAAAGGTTTACCACATGTCACATTTTCGATAAAATATGCTTTCCCTGTACCCTTATAATCGCGTTGTTTAATGTGAATGTGTATTTTAAAGTTACATCACAATCACATTATATATTGTACTCATGCTACTTTCAAGTTTCAGTTTGACCCATAACCTTTTTTGTTAATAGGTACTTTAACCATTTAATTTGAAGTGATTCAATAATTAAAAGTCAAAAATGAAATGTCACTCTGCCAAATAACCACGTGAAGACGATTTGGATGGAAACATATTTTTATAGCAAATTTTATAGTCGGATTGAAATTTTAAATATATTTGTAAAATTAATTAAATTTTCACTGCTATACGTTTCATTTTTTACGTTTTCGTCGCCATGAACCGAGAAAGACATTATTCTTTTACCGTCAAGTAACATGGATTTAAAAAATATATAAACAACCATTGTATAGATACACATGTTAACATTAAACAAATACAAGGCACCGTAACGATAAAAGCTGAAGAACAAATTATTGTTTTGCAAACATTTTACGATATATTTATTAGCGTGACAAGTTTTTTTTATGTTGCAGGGGGTTTCCAAAAGTTCCTTCAGTTCTCTGTGTTCCCGTAACAAGTCTGTACTCCGAAGACAGCTCCACCATCACATTTTTGGGCCAGACTGCATTTGATTTATTACGGCGTGCCAGTGGCAACCCTGGTCTGAGAAGTGACATTCCAGCCGAAAAAACCCGAGAGATATTTCCAAAAAGTAAGAACATCTACTGACTTGACTTAGCTTTTAATTTCCACGTCCGTTCCTAATGTATTATGTATAAACTTTTACGAATTTCGCTTAATTTTCCAATTAAACCTGCTTTTCAGCAGACATCTTAAGTTAACAATAGCAATTATTTATGCGGGCGCTTTTGGAATACAGTAAACAGGATAGTGACAATGACACTTTTTGGGTGGTGTTTTTGCATTCAGCAAGTACAAGCAATACACAAAGGTAATCCTTCTTATTTTTCGTTTATTTAAGTTACGTCAACGTTGAGAGTACTTTGGTGCTTTTTAATTTGATGTTTCATTTTGGGCTGTATTGCTGTGTAAAGGACTTCGTTTAAAATCGGTCTTAATTAAGCGTACAGCAATGGGCATAAAATTCACTGTATGATCAGTATAATAAAAACACTACGCTAAGCAATAATCATGTATATGGCTGAAAAGAAAAATATATAAGGCTATAAAGAAGGATATGCGAAAAGATATCAAGATATGCATCTAATAACCATCCCCCCTCAACCATCCTCAACAAACAACAAATACGGATAACGATATGTATATAAGACGTGTAAAGGGATATATGGAAAAACTTTGGACCCTCACTGCCTCCTGGGGCCGACCGGGGCCAAATTTAACTTCCACAACCAGGGACTACAACTAAATTCAATACTACCTCAAATACTTTCAGCTTCGTGATAATGAGCGTTGTTGCATTGTACATTATGTGTGCGACAGCCTTTCAAGTATACTGAACAGTACAGCAAGAACCCAAAAACTCCTCGTATTTCTCTGTATTTACGTCCTTCCTCTTTTATATTAATTTAGTTAGTCTTACTGTGTGGGTGCAAGATTTTAATTAAAACCTGTAGTTGCCCAGTCGTCCACCACGTCCACAGAGAATAGAGACGAAAGACGGGCAGTGAACTGTAGACACTTGCATAGCCTGAAAATCGGTAGTCAACATTGCCAGTAGGATAGTTTGTATATTGCCGTTCTAACCGACTACGGTAAGCAGTACCACCTTCACTCTTTCTAGTCTAGGAGATGTTGCGTAAAAATAATGGTATTATTCGTACGTGTATAATAAATTATTTTCCCCTGTGCCTTTGTTTTTTCCAAATAGGCGAGATATTTAGTCAAACTGCATAAAAACCTTGGTTGTGGATTATGTTCTAAATGACTCACATAAAGTGAACATGAAATGAGATTTTGCGGTGCTGCTCGCAACTTACAACCAATAAATACATTCTACGGTTATTTGCTTATACTAAAATGCACATACGATGTATGTAATGTAGGCTGTATTTATTAATAGTGTTACCTCTGTAGCCTTAATCCGAAACCCTGGACACCATAGATTAAATTTTGTATTGATGTAGGGATATAAGAATTTCAAACCGTGCAAAGGTGGAAGTTAAGTCAAAGTATAGAACATACACCTGTTTGTTGCCATTGCTTCCTTTCAGCTCAACCTTGAAAATAATAAACATACATTGAATCTATAATAAGAAAGTTTTGCAAATAGCTGCACGTGTTATTATGAGTACTGACTGTACACAGTACCTGTTAAGTTTGTCCTTCTTATTCCGTCTGTGTAGCATTTCAGCTCGGCCTTTGTCTGTCAGGTTTTATACGACTGGAATTGTGTTTCCGGCGATCGCCTTTGAGTGTTGAAGTCTTTTTGTGGCGTAAAATAAAACCTGTATGTGGCATTTAAACTTATTTGTGGCTACTCTTAACGGTAGAAAAGAGGAACAACTTTGGTTTTGAAGGCAGCAACAAGCGTCCATATTTGGTGCACAGGTACTACTGTAAGTATGAAGTATTTAGAGATTTATATAAATTGGTGGATAGCTTTGGGACAGAAAGCACTATTTTATTTGTGTATTGCCAAAAGAAATATTTCGCATCTCTTACAAACTGAAAAAACGCAACGCAGTCACCACCTCCAAACTCATAAACCATAATTTTTTCATATATTTCATTGGATTTGTTTGGATGATTTGTTCATGACCCCTCATCATGTTTTTCATGAATATGAATAGAGAAACACAAAAATATTTTTTGCCAATTATGCTAATAAAATCGTATTTACATGCTGCTGCTGTCCCAAAGTTATTCAAAATTGTATATAACTTTTAACATTCGATAGCACCGTATACAATATAATATATAAGAATACATTAGGGATGTATGTACTAATGCCATATAGTTTCGGTGTAATGAACCCTGTGACATCCCGCGGAGTTGTTAAGTTCAAAGTACACTTTAATTAATAATCATAACTGTGAANTTAAGTTCAAAGTACACTTTAATTAATAATCATAACTGTGAAACGCCCTAACTTTTTTATAGATTTATATTTGTCTGTTTAGGAGTGCATTGCAGAAAGTTTTTTTTACATGTACATCTTTTGTACAACTACGCTACTTACTTTCCATGTGGTAATTAGTACCGAGATAGGTATTATTAAGTTATTGCTGTATGAAAATTTGGCGGAGTAGAGTTTGTGTAAAGAAACATCATAGTCAGAGTACATTTATAGTGTTAGAATAACTAGATCACATCAGCTAGCATCCCAGGAACGGGATTATCACAAATTCTGTCATATAATAGGTTAATACTACAAACTACTATAAGAAAACAGAAAACTCAACAGTTACAAAAAATGAGAACGTCTTTCACCATAAATAAAAATAACTAGCACAATGAAATTTTGTGAAAATAGGGAAGTCGTAAAATAGACCGACTGTCTCCCAGCAATAGTACTGATAATGCAACAAAAAATGCTCGTCATTATTTTCTGTCAAGATTTGTTCTTAATTTGATGTTAACGGTTCAATTTATTACATCGTATGCGGACCAGATACAAATAGTATTTACGAAATTCTAGGGTAAAATCCACAGAAAAGCGAGAATATTATTCTCTGAATTAAGCGTGCTTAAGACGTTGTGTCTAAAATGCACGCTCGTCGTACCATTTTCCGCAAAGCTAACATTACTGTTGTCCTACTGTTGCTGCCTTTTTCGTCGCGGGGGATCTCTAATTTCAACTTTCTCTTTCTGTCTTTCGGTTTTTTTTCTCTCTCTCTCTCGTAAACAGTTGCTTAGCTAGCTTCCCAATTTTTGCAGAAAAAAAAAACCACTAAATGATCTCTTCTTTCTATAGTTTCATCCTACTACTACCACTATTGCTTTAATAATCGCTGTAGCGTGTGAAGAAAAAAATGATGAGGAAAAGCTGGTTACTTTGAAGTTCTGTGTTGTGCCTTTTTCTTCTTTCTGTCAAGGGGCGGTATTTATTTATTTGAGTCCACAGACAAGAGCTCCATGCAACATGCAATCCGGGGACTGTACGTGCGTTTTTGGCTTGTGTTCGACATGCTTGTAGGTATACGCCACCGTTGTTATCATACGCAAACGCAAATATGTTTTCCGTGCTCTTTTGCACAATGTTCCCTAAGGCACTCCTTACAAAAGAAACCTTGTGAATCATTTTCCTGCTAGATTCCACTTTATGCAACAACAGGGTAATTTCGAGCATCCTTAGGTTGAGTTGTCTACTATACTTGTATCATTGGTGTACAAGTTTTGCTAATCTTAGGGATGATAAATTAGCTCTACAAGTACAAAAGTGTTCTATATTATGCATATACTCCGCTGTTAATTCCCTTCGTTAGTTTCATGTTTTTAAAAATATTCTAGTGGTTTAAATAGATAGTGTACAAAAGTGAACACCAGAGTTGTTCCTTTCTTTTAAATTTAAATCATCATTAGTCGCTAAATTTCAATTTTTACTCGACGAGTGCAAAAGGTACAAAGTGCATAAGTGTCGTAAGCAGTACCCCATTAATACACGCATACTGTACATTGACAATGAGTCAGAGTCAGACGTATGTATGAACATTCGGTTATGATGATACGAATTACAAATACGCATTAAATATCGCTTGATAACTTTTACCTGCATCGTAACCCACGAACCGACGACAATAGTGCTACAAGTCGGACGTAGGCCATAGAGAAGGTATGGCTGATCATCGAGAGGTTATTTTATCTCTGGTGCAACTTCTTCATGTTTAACTTTTTTCTGAAATTGATTTCTGATAACCTCATGTATTTTGGGCAGTTTAATGTACATAATGTGCAAGTTACTATTAAAATAATATCATATTTAGTATTCTTAATTAATTACACGATGAAAGGTACTTTGCTACAGCTTACAGAACTTATTCAGAATGTATTCCTTTACATTAGAACAAGTAGGGAAAAATTACACACTTTCCAAGGTAAAATGCTTAAGAGATTTTAATGACACGTCTTCATTACTGTAACATTGAAAAACAGTTTTCTTTCTTTCCCTTGTCACTATTTCGCTTCTGCACGGTACGTATGTTACTTATGTTTAACTCTCTAGTGAATCTTCACCGTAGGTACTTCGAATCATGAGCAAACACAATAAATATAGTATATTTAATATTACCTACATTTACCTCTGCAGATTTTCTATTTCAAAGACTTTAATGTTCCTTTCAACCTTCTGTGACAATAAACGTAAGCTGAAACACGATCTCTTACGACGTGATTTCTCTCATTTAATTTTTTAGCAATATATTTTCCCGAATGACAAGAAAAGAAGAGGATGTTGATGTTATGCACAGTTATGACACACATAGTTCTTTCACATTCACTGTAGTAACAAGTTATCAGATAAGCTTCTTTCAAAAGATTTTGTTCATTTCTGTTTAATAAATTATTGTTGGAACCTTCAGGATAGCAATGATTGTGCCTAAAATATGGAATTTTAAGCCGATTTTCTAAAATATTACAAAAAACTATTTACATGTCTTAAACTAAAAGTATACAATGATGAGTTTGTATAATAATGTTTCTATAATTACACATATTATGTAGTTAGCCAAAAAGTGAAAACTTCAAAATATTATTTCACACAAGTATGGGCTACATAATATGTGCACAACAGTATATGCTATTTACAAAAAAGTCCCCCTGATCCTCTACTACCTATTGATAAAATAATTTTACAAATAAAATCGTAGAAACTAACTGGTACGCGTAATAATGTTGCCATTAATAAGGAAAATATCACAAAACTGGATAAAGTTGAAATTGGACTTTAAATTGCTTTAGCAGTGACAACGGTTCCACTAAATTACCTTCTCGTTACTTGCTGCCAGCTTTATAATATCGTAATCATAAAGATACAATTGAGCTCGTTAAAAGAACTAATATCTTCGGTAGCATTTTAAAAACTTCAACCGAAGTTGTGTTGTATTGGCTCATGATTTTATGGAGAGGAGATATGAGCTGAGATGATACTGTTTTGCATAAAACAACAAAGTTAGCAGATCAACATGCAGAACTATAGAGGAAAGATGAAAAGCGTTTGATGAAAGTTTTTTAAAAAGTTCTATGTGACTAAAGAAATTCCGTTAAGAGTTTATTGACAAAGGCGAGATGTTTCTCTCAGTTACAGTTACGACTATTTAATGCATCGTACGCTTAGAAAATGATAATGTAAACGAAACTCAGTCAGTGTCACTTTTGCTTACACCGTGTTTTTGCATTTCTCCATTCCGTTCTTAACAAACGTGAAAGTATTTTACAAAGTGTCACTAAAGAACTTTGTTTCATCATTCATATCTTTCTGTGTATTATATCGAATTGCAGTGCAATGGTATAACTTTATATTCACTCCGTTTGTTTGGCAAAAAATGTAGTGCGTAGAAAGTAGAAACATTATATGTACGTAATATTCTTAGAACCTTAAAAGCACAGTGAGAACTCATTTGAAATAAAACCGGGATAATTCTGAGAATTTTTAAAATGACTTGTATTTTTCCTTCCTTGCAATTTTATGCGACGACTTTGAATTTATTTCCATTTTTCTGCTTCTTTGTTTGCGAAACAGGGAACATGTGGGAATTGATTTCAGCTTCGACGGACGTGATTCCAATGAGAAATAGCTTGAACAACAATGTCTCATCACAAGTTTCACAGTGGCGCGGTAGTGGTGGCGGTTCTTCCTCTCAACCTCATCCACAACTGACGGTGGAAACAAGACTTCAGAAGCTGGAGCATCATTTCAATTCACTTAGAATTTACGACGAAGACTGTCGTCAGCGTCTATTATGTGAGATTGCGGAATCTCCAGCAAAATTCGCGCCACTTACCAGCGCATTTCTGGATGAAACAAGGTTTTTGATTTATTACACTCCTATCTGTACCATTAGCAAATTTAATATGACAAATCATTAGTGAACGAATATATATTTTTAGAAGTAGCGGTTTGCTTTAAGCATCCAAAAGACAAATAGAGAACCCAACTATTAAATAAATGAATACATAAATGGCAACAACATATAATATGTTATACATATGTATTATTCACAGGTTAAGATTAGCTTACTACTTTAAAACATTTCTTCGACGACGATCGAAGCTTCGCTTTCAGCACATAAGATAATACTAGTACTAAAGCTTATGCAATATTTGATAACCTAAGATTGAAAAAAATATATATGTTGACTGTATTTACAGTTCATGGAAATTGTACTTTATCCATACCAAATAAGTGCACTACAAAAGCGAAAATAATATTTATGCAAAAAAGTGTAGTGTAGTTTATTACATTTGAATTATTACAAAGTCCTCCTAGAATTTGACATTACTAGTAAAAAAGTCGCAGAAACTGACATAAATCCGAAAAGCTGTAAGATGGAACGTACAAAACGACCGTACTGTATAGTAATCGGCTGAGGGTTGATGTGCACAAAGATCACCAAACAACCAGTCAATATGGCACCGTAAATGAATTTGTTATATTTGATTTATAGTTTGTTGAAGTATTACACAGATTACATTTAACTTATTGTTAGGGTATGTCCGTAGAATATAATCGTAAACGCTACACAGCCTCCATTCTTTTCCTTTTAATGACATTTTGTCAGAGTGTAAAATTACATTACTACATATGCATATGTATATCAGAGTGTGTGAAGATTGTGATTAAAAATTGAAAATTGCGCACTTCAAAACCTTTCCCCAGGACGACAGTTTTCAGCTTTCAAATCCTAACTGTCACGTTGCATATTATTATCATGATACAGTCAGATGAAAATGTTGCTACAAACTTGTCATTTTAGTATATTAGCTGTTACAAAATCCATTTGCTAGGTCCTTCAATAGAACTCACTCACAACTTGTGTTGTGAGTCACAAGTCCCAAGTGTGCACATATCTTTCCGTTAGGATTCAATTGAAGTTTTTGTAATGAGGAACGTTACTTCTTTTTCATCTTTATTCTCTTGCTATTTAGTTTCAATGGAGATGAAAAAACGCTCGCCTCGAAGCTATTGGAAACAAATGACGGAGCCCGATTGCTAACTTATATTGAGGCATCTCAACGAGGAATTTCAAGGTTTTTAAATATTTCACTATTGTTATTAGCAAAAGATTGTGGAGAAAAATATCAATTTAAAAAATTAGATGTTTACATGATTTAAAATTCATAGCTGTAGCTATACATATGTAGCTTTTTAATGTATACAAAAACCATTAATTGCGACTGTTTTATCGTGTAATAATGTCACAGTTGTTTGTACGATTTAGTAGGGATTCAGGGAGTTTTTTTGGAAATCCAAGTAGCACTATATATATAGCAGTATACATACAATCATGAATTATATACTTTGTAGAGATTTTGAAGAACTTTACAAGTATATAATTAGTTTTTCCTTTTGATTTTGTATTTGCTAATTAAGCTGGTATTATATAGCTCACAATGTTTACCTGTTTTTTATTGTAGCCACGGTTGCGAAATTTGGACTTACCGATGTCCTCGCGCAGCCTCTTCAATGATTGACTTCAAATCGCTACTCGTTTGGAGAGAGGTATCCAAGTGGCTTACCGTCAAATTTGTTGCCAAAAAACATCAGCTGTAAATTGGGTGGTTTTGACAGTAACACAGTACGTACAATAGAGATGAGTGTGTTTTGTGTGAAGTTATTATCATTGATTTCTTTAAATAATCCATTTCTTTAAAGTATATACGTAAGGTACGATTGAAATGACTGTATTCGTGCCACTGCTACTGTATCACATTTGCTCCATTTCGTGTGTAAACTATACATTTTAATAAATTACTTTTTTGTATTTATGTTCTTTGTGAAGTTCGGAGTTAAGGCTTATTTTAAAGTAATTTATAAATTAGCTCATTGAAATGATGAAAGTACGGATTTCTAGGAGGTAAACCTACTAATGAGAATAGTATTAAAACATAAAAACGTGTACTGGGGTGGAATCAAACAAATTTGTCGTCATTTAAAATATATACATAAATAAGGTATCAACAAAGACAAAGAATTTTAAAAATAGCTTCAAACAGTATCCCTAAACTAAATAAATATGAATAAAAGACTTTTTACTTGTTGAGTTGCGTAAACTTGAGTTTCTGATGAAAGTAGGGCTCATTAATTACTAGGGCTCATTTTGAGTTTAAAGTGGCACTTGCGTTAGTTTCAAAAGAAGGGGAAACGTAAAAGACATTGCTCATGGAATACTAAATAGCATTCAACTATCATTTGCGTTTAACGAATATTTTCCTAATGCCCTTAGAAGTACGTTGTTAGGACTAACTTGTCTTTACTGTATGAAAATGCGAACAGACGTTTGTATATGTATGTCACTATACTTGAGAACGTAAATTTATGAGGCCTTGTTAGTCTTATTGTCAGCGTTTGTCTAAACTTTGTAGGCATTTCTCCACACGTCATTCTCACTATATATGTATTTGCTGCTAAATAAATGGAAAATCGTATTCTTGATAAGTATCAGTATTTCTAATCTCGCATGTTCGTGTTTTGCAAATACGCATTCAGTATCAGTTGTCACTTGTTACCGTAGACTACATAAATACCAAATACTATGGAACTTACCAATATACCTACATGAAATACTACTACTATCATACTCATACAGCCCATTGTGTTTCGTAAGGACAGATTTTTTCTGAATCGGTGGTTTCAGAGAAAATTCCTCATTATACAATGATGTGAACTGAAATGTCATAGAGAGGCGGCAGCGAATGTAAAAGAAGGTAGCCGTGTGTTGCTACCAACATCCAAGGTGAAGTATTTCACATTTGGATGAATAATTTAATTAAAGACAAAATAGGACCATCTTTCTTTGAAGCTACGATCAGTGAGACTTTATTTATGAAACCAGAAGGCAGAAGTTTCCCCACACATCTCTTTGAACTTCCGAATTGCTTACAAAGACGTTCCAGATGTATGCTTATGTATAGGAATGATTGTTGAACGGTATGGAGTAGGAATTGTGAGTTTCATCCCAGCGAGCTACAGTTTTTTCATCAGCAGCCATGATTAGTCTAAAAAATAAACAACTGGTGTAATCCCAAGTTAATCAGACAATTTATGCAATAGTTCTGCATAGATATGCATGGTACGAGCGACTAGGGCTTTTAAAATATGCCGAAAATAGAGGGAGAAAGATTAAAAGACCCTCAAAATATTTGATAATCATTAATTTGTAAACCTTTATTAAACATTAATGAGATTTTGTTTTTCCAGCTACAAAATGTGTTACTACTAATATTTATGACAAAAATCCAGGGAACGACAACACAGTGTTTCCAATAGACAAAAGAAAATTGCAAATACTTTAAATGTGAGAATACTTATAACTACACTGCAATCCAAGAAAACACGTCTAGATCGAGAAATTGAAAGTGTGTTAAACAATACATTCATTAATATTTATGTAATATAGTAGTACAATTTATAGTTTGAAACTACGCATTTCACTTTTCATAATTAGTTTATCGTTCGATAGATTAACAGACACCAATTAGATTCCAGTTTGCCAATCATCTAGCTATCATCGAGCACAACTGAATAATACAGACGAATTACATTGAACGACTGAAATTTTACTCTTAATTATAGATATACATACGCACTACATCATCTACACGTTTTATACAGCGATATCTATTCACCTAACGATTAATTAAAATCTCATTGCATGGTTCTAAGTTACAAAAGATAAGCATCGACTATAGGTATAAAACCAGTAAAGCATACTCCATAACAACTTTCCGCTCTTTACCGTCCTTCTTTTCTATTTATTAAAAATAAAATGATCATTCCAACCATAATAATCTTGTAAAATAGTTACTTTATATCTTATGTGCACTAGTGCTACATATTTACATATTAATACTTTTTCATAATAATATTCAATTACATACATAATGTATCATTAGTCTGAACCGCTATTCTTTGGATAAAACAGTCATTATTATGAAAGTTTACAAATGATTGCATATTCTAGAATATAGCAGATTCAGTTTTAGAAATGTTTTGTAGTAATCGCTATTCCCATGACTGTCCATGTGATTCAATAAATCATTAAATAAAATAACAATTTTCTTGTTTACATGAACTATTTATATGTATAGTTATCAACTTATGATTGGTACACGTCACCCTAAAAATGTATATCCATACTGTTACATTGTGCATACATAGTTCGGAGTCGGAGATCCTGTACTTTTGTACACTTGCAGTCCACAGTCCATACACTAAACTACTTCTTCGCCATTTTACTATGTTTTTGTTAGTTTGTTAGTGCTGAGAACCATTTTGCAATGTGTGTGTAATTAATTCTGCGACGGGAATTTACGCTAACTGGATTCAATCGTTTCCGTTTGCATGCTTCCAGTCAAAAACAAGTCGTAAAATTAAGGGACTAGGACGCCAATTATGGTGACTTGTAATGTAACTGACTAATTAAAATAGTCATTATTCATACCATCAGCGACATATTAGTACTCAAGATGAATTAATATTTTTACCATATTTTAAAATTTGAAACTTTCTATCTGTAGTACAAGTACATGAAATATAATCAGTATCATATTACGTACTACACTATTGACTATATACATACGTGCAATACAATTCATCAAGTATTTTATCACAAAACGTATACTCCTTTCTTGAAACTTTTCGTATAGGTAGGTATTTTTTTAATTTTTTTTATCCTTGTCCTTGAGAGGGTGATGAAACGACGTAAAATGAGGTACATGGTCAACGGTAGAGGTTGAGTCCAAGTGGTAGTTGATATCTAACCATAAGTAATCACACATAAAACTACGTTCCTAATTAAAACTCTTTGCAAATTTAAAGTACCACTGCACACAATTTAGTCCCACATTGGTCACATATTTTGTATATCTCATCCTCACTCATAGTCAGTACTTTGCATCGTCAAAAATTCACCGTTATCGTTATTAACAAAAGATTTACAACCGTTTACCTCCTCTACCTACCCTCATTACAGCAAGTTATTATTTACTCGTACTTCATATTTGTAATACTTACTTAAGATATGACATAATAGTGTAAAGATGTATGAACTATGCAAGACATATATCTTCTTAACTACATACCTAAACACACAGTAAAGTGGGTCACTTTATGATGTTTCACTGTAGCCGTCGCGTCCGTTTCCGTTAGGCGACTTATCAAGAACGTACTTTGCATTTGTGCAAGTCGCCGAAAAATTGGGGAAGCTTGCCATTACAACTTGCTCTGATGACACAGCAGCTTGCAAATGCGATACTAAAAATAAATTAATTTTAGCTAGTTATCTAGCGTTACGTTACTGGGTTATTAACGTAAATACTTAATTTTACGGATCAGTGTAACGTACACACAACGACAGAATGTAAATATATGAGTTCACAAAGTAGTGAAATAACTGGAGTTAATGAAACTATTTACTGTGAAACTCACGAACTTTTGAAACTATAAAAACGCACAACTTTCTCTTTTTATGTACTCTACAACCTAACATTAACTTTTACTACACAGCTTACGTAAATGGCCTTATCTATTAATCCCTATAAGTATTTTAAATACTATTAAGTACGTAACTGGAATATACATGTATTTTTGTAACCTATGTAACTACAAAGTTTCAGGTTCACGTTATCCACGTACAACACATCACGCTCAATTTCAGTTCGTTTCTGTGACAGTTGCATTGTACAGGTTCATTCTCAGAAACTTAAATAACAGAACCCCCTCAGCTCCGTTTGGCGTCTGTATATTTACAGAGAGTGTATTCAAATTACTAAACAATGTACAAAGTTCTACAGCTGCAGTACACGGTAAACACTGCACCCACAACATCATCGTCATCATCTAAAGTTTCGTGGTCATTGTCATCACTGTAGTTGACTCAGTGTTTGTGGCGCCATCAAAGTCATAGTTATCGTCGTAACAAATGTGGTTAGACACGCCTTTACGAATGGCCTGACCACGTTTCTGCTTTGGCTTGTGTATATTTCAAATGGCACTCACACCTAATCTCTACTTTGAACATAGAGGCAACAACCAGTCAGAACATAGGGCTAAATTCATGAGGACGATTTTAAGGGTAATTTATTCCCTTTTTGACTACACGCCCACTAATTTTTCATCTATTCGTAAAAATCCTACATTAAACTAATATAAACTACTGTTGTGGAAGTAATGTTCCCACCATAAATATTTACAGTCAGTTTACAGGAACAGGAAGTTGTTTGTTTCCCGGTTAATCAAATTGTTTGTAAAAATATCATCTACATAAGTTGACATTTAAAAAAGAGTCCAATAATGAACTCCTTGACCCGTTCGTTGCTCATGGTGTATATGATACACAAACTGTAAACGTCTATATACACATTTTTACCCGCAATAAAAACATTTCAAAAACCCATGTATACCCATATACTTCTAAGAATTTATTTTGCAACGAAACCCATTATCGCCAAACCAACAGTGCCCAATCTTTAACCAACGTCTTGCATAATTCCCAACGCACGACTTCCATATAAATAATTCTGCGTAGGGAATAGGAGAACAAACAGAACTAGGGAATTTCCGTTTCATCATCATCTGTGTGATTCGCATCATCAACTTGAGTTTTCCCTCATTATAAGGGTTAAGCCTTCTGAATTGACGTCGTGGTACCAACACTCCTTCTTCTGGACGAGAATAAGCACTTTCTAGCTAATACTTTTTCCCTCTGCACCAGTCGTCTCCCTGTTCTACTTTTCACATGCAACAACAAACTGGAACAGAAGGGAATAGTGGAGGGAGAGTGCAGTGACTTCCTCCAAATATGTAGGAAAAATGTAGAGAGCGTGTACATAATTGTGGTCCAGATTTCACGTTTCATCTACTTCCCTCTACGGACGACCAAAACATTATCAGGAATCGCTATGATTTGAAGACTAGCTTGTTGAATAACCGAAAACATTTTTTGTGGCAGTTGTACTTATAGTTAGTAGTAGCAGCAGCAGCTATCGACATGAGAATGTTGTATAATTGTATAATATGCCAAGTATTATATGAGGTGCTTGATCGTGTTGTCCATATTATGTATGTCTATTAATAACAACGATATAATTATGTAACTAATGGTACGTAGTTTTCCAGCGGAAATTCCCGCAAAACTAGCATCTACACGCAAAAGCTATTTTGCTTTATGGTATTTCAAGTGACCATGAGCGTTCGTTACAGTAGTGATGTTCCGCCATTAAATCCAGGAAACGTGTACCTAACGTAGCAAAATAAGGGGAGTTGAGAGGTTTTTGAAAACAACGCTAATTTGCATCTAGTGTTCAAGTAGTCAGCCAAGATGAATAACAGAGACAACAGCCACCCAGGAGCACGTAGGCATGAGATGGCCTATATTGTTCGGGTTGATAGATATAAGTGATAATGTGAGATGTTTACTGGGATGACCTGACTTTCACTCTCTACGTTATAGGACATGGCAGTTGGTAATCGAAATGTAACAAAAACAGGGACAGTATCCGTTGTAGTAATGGTCCATCTTTTCATGTGGCGATCAACTGTAGTGGGAAATCACGTAATCACATCAGCCGGAAAGGAAATGTGGTGGAGAAAGTACAAAGGAGGTATTCAACACGGCCTCTTACTGTAGCACCACAGTAGCCTTCTGTTTTTCATTTGGATAAAACGGAAATTCCATGGCGGCATTAACAAACATAGCAACGCACTGACATTTGTGAATATATAAACGCCTTTCTATACATTTTTGTTTATTTTTAGTGAAAGATACTTCAGCACAAAATCCCTGACAGGATGAAGAGGATTAAACAATGTCCTATCAGGAAAACAAAACACTTCAAATGTTGATTTTGAAAACGTTTCAACGAGTTCCACATCCATTCACGGTTTAAACAATCAAGACCATTGACTGTGTGCCACTTTTGATAGAAACGTGGTGTCTGAAGTACTACGAATAGAAGTTATAGAGTGTGCACAGGATAGTATGTGCGGGGTAACCAGATACAACTTCTAATTGAATGATGGGACATTCTCATGACAGCCTACCTACCGGCAGTGTTAAACGTAAAATAAATGATCCTCGAGTTTTCACTTTTGTGAAAAAATCCATTTTGCAACTGTTCTTGTATACCCTATGGTGAGGAAATGTACATTATTTATTATCTAAATATCTGGTAAAATCAGCAGTCAGTTCATTCATACTTTCTCCTCACAAAAGTCGTTTCTTTTTGCTCATCTGGAGTCACACACAACTATCACACTATCACGCACTGCCATCTCTATAGACACATCATGGCCAGTGTGCACCAACTGCTGACACATCATAACAAAAAGAACAGCTGCTACCACCTTCGAATTTCCTTATCGTGTCTAATTTTGAGAAAGAATGGGACATGCGGAAATACTAAGCCTTTTACTCGAACACTCACGTCATGACATAAAGTATTCCCACACCAATTTTGAGCAGTGCCGGTATACTTTTAGAACATTATTTTAAAAAACCACTAGTCTGTACAATATGTGGTGGCAGTACCACGTAAATTGTACCAGTCATAGCCACAGCCGTTGCATACAACCTGCAAGCATTCTTGTAATGTGCCATTTCAGGGCAAGGTGAACTATGCTTCTGTCTTATCGTTACCATTAGGAAACATTACAGTATAGTATTCGCTACGTCCGCGTCCTCCCGTGTGCTTCTTCTCTTTGACATTGCATCGTCTCTTCTCTTAGTACAAAACAGACTGGTCATAAAGATCAATGGGTAAGATAAGTTTCGTTTTTACTTTGCCAGTCCCTCTATCTATCTCTATTGCCTATCTTAAGGCTGTTGGAATGTCATACACATTTAATATGAATAATATGGTGGAGCCGGCAGATACAAAAGCGCACTGTCCTACTCATCACAGGAAACTTTTCACTACGAGATGAAACATACGAGGGCGTTTCCAATATGTTTGACCGATTTTGGTTTACTAATAACTCTGGTGGATTTAAAATTTTAAATCACTGCATGAGAAGCATAAGTGCCGATAGGGCCTCCATTGAGCTTTCTTAATGATATGCTACTCTAGACCTGTGATGCTTCTGGATAAAAATGCGGCCAATTCATCTTGAAGACATAAAATTTTACATTTTCAAAAGTCCACGTTTTTTGAATTTTTAACTTTGTTAGAACGTGTCTAGTCGTAAAATTACATGCAGCAGATAAATTGCATATCATTAGATAGAAGATTTTATGGGCTTTCTAACAGTAAGTTACTTGATTAAGTAGTCGTGACCTATCAAAGAATAACTAAAATTTATCTGAACGGCCTCCGATTGTCATGTAGTGTTTGAAAGTTGTGACGCCTAATATCTTGTTAATTGTAGTTGAATCGTAGACGGAGTTCATCTATAAAGATACTTCATTGACCTGAGAAGCTTATACATGCAACTTTAAAAAAATAAAAAAAAACAGTGCATTAAGAAACTCGGCAATGGAAAATTTTATCTCTAAATTTTTCTAAAACGTGATATTCCGGTCAGTGACACTGCAACAGTCGCTCCATAGAATATACACGACATGACTTTTGTTGTACTGTGTAGCCATGTTAACAGACTCATAGTGAATCCACCTGGCCCATCTTTTTTAAATCAATCAAATGCATGCGTATGACGACAGTTAACTCAACTCGAATCGAAATTTGTAAAAACGAGAAAAATGCAAATTCAAGATTTCAACATTGAAGCTCGGCATTCTTCACTATGGGCATTTTAACCCAAAATTGGCAAATCATTAGAATTCTCTGGACATGCACTATCGATGAGTGTGCTTTTGACGCACAGTGATTCACATTCACGAGAGCTATTGCTAAACGAAGACCGGTCAAAATTATTGGAAACGCCCTCGTACCATTACATATTGTGCTGAAAACAATGCAGCTTTGCTCTTCATTTATGGGGAAATGACGTGCCTACGAGGGCGCGTACAATTGTAATAACATTTCCAAATTTTATTATCGTAAGAAGTTTCTATTTAAAAAATCCATTCCGAAGGGTGGAGTTGCACATCCATAAAATTAAACGTGCAAAGTTTCTCACAGTCGAAACAAACCAAGTATTTTCGTTTCTCTCAACATTATTTCAAAGAGCAATCTTGTCCAACCTATCCGGATTTATCAACACAGACAAGTGGCTACAATATTTCTTACTGCAAGATAGTAGAACGCCACAATATTAATAGAAGTAGTAGCTGCTAACTGGCTTGAACACGTTAGTGCCTGCGGACTATCATCATCATCATCATCATGATTGTACAGCATAAATGTATAGTGTAAGTTTATGTTGATATTGTAAAACGGTAAAACTAGTAAACTTTCTTCTTAGGTTCCATAATCTATTTATACCAGTAACAAGATTTCTGTGCGAACCGTCGCAAGATGATTCTATTAGCTTTTAAATTTTCCAACAGTTCAGCTAACTCAGCAGGAACTCCTATTACTATTATTACTATTACTTTCTTTACTAACATATTAAATCTGCTGGGGACAAAGTATGTCAATTGAATTAATCAATAACATTGATCAGTCTAAAGGTAAATACATATGTTATTTTACTTACATGTTCATCTGTACACAACATGGAAAACGGTACGGACTTATATTAGAAGCCAAGGGCATTACAGTCGTACTGACACAGATTATACTTACTCATATCAACATCTATGAAAGATTTAAAAGAAACGGAATGGAACGTATTACGATTACGAATATTTGCCTATACATTTAGAACTTTTTAGCTGACGGGCTCATTACTCATTACCTAATAACAATAAGGGTAATCAGTCAGATAAAATCATTCTATATTCTATATAAATAAAAGGATGTTCTCATTACCTACTTTGTAGCGGCGTTGTCCCTTCTCACGTGTTAAATTTTAATCACGTGTATAGAGATTTTTCAGAAGGGTTTTATTATTATTATTATTATTATTATTATTATTATTATTATTTGAGCGATCAGACAAAATCACTTTGATAGTTATACATCCCAATCTAAAGAAACTGTCCCCAACTTCTTAATTCTACAGGGAATTAATAAATTAACCACTTTCTTACTGTTTTTCTCTGATGTGGCGAGTAGTTTGTCACTCTAATCCTGAATACCGAACTGGCTAAGGTCAAAAAGAATCGATTTGAATACATCGAATATTTTAGAGTACGTAGAAGATTTTTGTTTATGTTAATTTTCAATTAAGGTCTAGACATGTTGTGTGTTCTAATACCTTATTTTCTAACATGAATAAATGTTGGTGCACATAGGATGAGTCAATTTCTCTAGTAGAACCAGCAAATAAATAGATAATTAATGATATTGCATTTGGGATTGTAGTCGATTGACTGAATGTTGTAGGTTATAAGAGGCACGTTGGTTTTCATCCTTCGTCGATGACTTTTTGCCCTCTTTTCCTACTTTCCCTTTGATAAGTAACATTTGGCATTGACAAACAGAAATTTGGCTGGATTTTAATATTATTCTTGGCGTTGTTGGTATCATTCGGGGTTAACCTCGAATAAAAAAGTTAGTCAAAAAGTCTTGCTCTGCACACTAATCCTTAAAAAGGGCACAAGTGCAGTAAATGATCGAATCTGGTAACATGAGAGTCTGCTCTGAATGGCAATAATGTACAACCTAGAGAAATTATCGGTGTAACAAGGAGAAAACGACGAGAAAAGGTTTCCACTCTAAATGATCACTTCTGACTCGTTGACTCGTCGACCTACCGGTCCAAGAGGAAAAAAATTCAACCTTTTTTGTTACAAAATGGAAAAAGGGAAACTTCAAACTGGATTAAAGATAAAAGAAAAAAATTATGGGTTCACAAAAGGGATATAGAACAGGTAGAAAATTCTCATTCACATGGCTTATATGTGTAAAAACGAAGAAAGTCAAAAGGGTTACATTAGTGATTGGTATACCGTATACATATGTATAAATACATAAAACAAGCGTGAATGAATAAACATGTGGCGCTTACTTGTCCAATTTTAAGACGGGCTTCATGTAGTGTTACAGATTGCCTACGCATTGACACTCTATTCATATAGCAATCCAAACCGATTGAGAATGATACGAAGGGTGTTTCTTGGAAGAGTTCCTGGCTTTGCATTTGAATATCTCGGCAGGAAGTGACACATATTCTATGGTACCCGTATCAATCGATAAAGAATTTTATGAGTTTTTAGATAATGTATCACTCTGAAAATGACTTCTACCTGCTAGTTTAGTGCCAGAACAAACTACATCATAATTTCACCCTAAATTGACAGGTCTTTCAGCTATTTATTTTTTCATTTTACCAGCTGCATCGAAATAAACAAATCAGCCAATAGCAAATTTTATGTGCTTTTAGATGATATGTTACTCACAATGACTGAAGTGCATCTGGAGAGAAATGCCGGAGCTCCAAATCCTAATCATCCAATCTAGAGCTCTTTCTTTTACAGTAAATTGTTATTCTCAACACGGTTTTAAATTGTCATGGTTTGGGCCTATTTGAGAGAGTGATAATTGCTGTCAAACTGGTGACACATTTTCCAGATTGTTAAAGGTCTAGGGATTGCTTTGCCAAAAGAACTGAATAATACATCACAACCCGGGCTCTTGGCAGCCATTAGAATTTTAATATATATACTTTTTATGCAGGTTTTACTATCGGCAAAATGAATGAAGTAATTTTTTCCGGTTATGAGTTAAAAATTAGAATGATTCATGAAGTGTAATACATTACCTGAAAGCCCATAAAAATCTGGATCAATTGTTATGCGACATGCGACCCATTGGACATGCTTCACTTTCACTGCCAGACATAATATTTAAATGTAAAGCCCCGAACTCTTCCAAGAAACACCCCACGTATAAAAGAGAACGTAGAAATCTCTATATATGAAAACAATCTTTGAGAATAAAGAGTTGTCAAAAGGAGGTCTTCTTCGTCAAACTAAACTTTTTTGGCCTAAACAAAAAATACTAGGTATGTAAATTGCCATAAACCTTAATGGTGATGATGAATTGACCTTTGACCCCAACTGGAAGCCACAGTTATCAATCAATCTAGCTCAAACTTGTACAAGTACATATAATGTAATTGTGAACCAAATTTGAGCTAGTTTTTATGTTAAAAGTCAGAAATATAGAGGGTCACGTATTTATACCCCAAGGGGGAGTCACTGAGATGACATGCTGACATATTTTGTATCCCTTATCCATGTTAGTCGATTGGTGAAAACTCCATATTAAACCAATTTACCGTTTAAAAGTTATAGGCTAAACAAATCTCAATCTTTGCCGCCCACTCGGGGTCCAAGGGGTCAACCAATTTGGGTCAAATTTTGCAAATCATAATAACTTCCTACCTTATTGTCTACTTATATGTGGATAAAATATATAGGTCATGCATTGATTTTAAAAGTGACCCCGGTTGACGCTCAGGGGGTTGACCCCAAACCCCCTTCTTCGAACTCATCCGAGCTATGGTGCATACCTATTGGTTGTTGAAAACAGGCTTTCAAGATTTTACTTAGTTTTTGAGTTATCGAGGCGACAGACATACAGACACCACCTAGTAAAACTAATAGGTCTTAAGAAGACCTAATAACCGAATGTGACCAAACTATTTAATCACATTAACGTCATTCCTTAATGTCGACCTGATAATAGGATTTCTCGATGTTCGTGTAATATGGTACCTACATATTATACTTCCTTTTAAGATTTTTAGGGATAAAGGTATTTTCACAACGTCATTTTACCATCACCACGTTTACGGCTCACAATACAGAGAAGCACACAGTTTCATTGAAAACCCTTTCTAAAAAGAGATCATTAAATTTGCAACAATATAAAGCCTTTGTAGACACACTTACACAACTCATGCAATTTGAATTAAAATTAGATTGTCCTATCAAATGTCTTGGTTTGAAAGTTGTTATGAAACCTGAAAAGTTCCTCTTGATGACGTTGCTTTCAAATTGCTTTCTTGTGGACAATGAATGCATTTTTAAAAGAAATTTCCGGGCCGACTTAAAGATGTTCTTTGAAATAGTTAATAGTAGTGTCAATGGTGTGTTTGATGGTTACAGAGTCGTTAAATTTTTAAATCTTTACTAGCAGAGCCAATTGTATCCATCCCTTTATTAATTGAAACAAGTTTTATTGGGTCACGACTCACGACAAGCAAATACAAGTTAGGACATATACTTAATGAAATCAGTGCATAAACGAACAAGATAGTATATATCTGTACATAGGTACATACATACATTGTACTTGTGCTATGTGCGTACCCGATAATTTAATTTAATCTAATCTATTTTTGTGTAAAGGAACCGTGTACGGGTACACTTTATTTCTGTTGCGTTTCACAAATAAACATTTTTCCCCTCAGTTTATTGGTCAAAAAATCGATTGTGAAAGTAGGTAGTATTGCCACATCGACACATGTTAAAACATATGCCGGTTAAATAAGGATTTGACATTGCGTTGCATTGTGAATTGGTCTCGTGTGATTTTTTTCGGTCATCAAAACAGAATACGGTATTCCATCAATTGAAAACTAACTTGTTAATGCAAATACACAGTCATCCGACTGGAAGGTGTGACGTTCCAAATCTTGTTGCTGCATATTCCTACTAGATATTAACTTATGGAGATGAATTCTTTTGATTTTCACTTTTCAGTAAAGAGTTCAATATTTCTCAGTAGTAAGCAAACAAAAAACCATACCCAGCAAGCAAGTTTTTTTATTACTTTGTTGCTCGTTAATTTCAGTGGTAAATGCAAATTTATGCTTTCTCCCACTCTTGTACTTGTAAGTGACTAACAACACCAGTCAGTAAAACATTGCTACTATACCGATTATCATCGAAATAATTTCGCTGTTGCTACTACTACTACAACAACGCCATTCATTTTTTCGGTGCTAATGTAGAATTCAAAACAGAACTAGCCCTGTTCTAATATAAATTGGGTGATGATCGTCACATTTCTTGGACAGCTACGATGACTGGCTAAAATACACCCACTTTTAACTTTTCCATCATCACACTTTGATAGGTATATCATCAGCATATTATTATGGCTGGTCTGCTGAGTACGAAAACCTTTAATGTGATGCTGATGCTCATTAAACTAATTGTATGTAGGGTTGGCTGGCGTATGTACATAATGGTTTGGGCATAATTACCTATAAATAAAGGTGAATAAACATTTATCAACCTCCCACGAGTACAGTATAGAAGAATTACGTTGTAATCTACTACTGCAAACTGTACATTGTTTCTAGTTCATTCACCTGCACATTATCATCATCAACAGCGCAGTTTATATCTACAATGTTAATATTATGCTGGTGTGTCCTAAACCGAGTACATAATTTGTAGGTGGGCTATACACATGTGTATAGTTTATATACATACCTTGTTTACCTTATATTTATTTAGTTCCCAGTAGAAAGGAAACTTTCCTCTCAATAATTTTATTAACTATCAAATTAATTCTGTCATTAAATGCAACAAGACGACTATTTCGTTGTTGCTCCCAGCAATCCTTTTAAAAGACGGACTCCTTGTTGCATTTAGAAACAAAATTACTGTTACTGAATACGTTACTGTACTACCAACTGCAAAACATATATCAACACATTCTTCGACGATGATACATCATCTCCTGTATTTTGCCCGTAGACCCGACGATCATAAGAACCGTGCTTCCGCTCATACGCTAATCACTAACAATAAGATAAGGTATTATAATTAAAACTATATTAGTGTTACGAACAACAGGTGCGTGAGTGGGTGGATATATATCTACAAAACTTTATAGTATTTCAATGATTTCAAGAAAATGCATTCCAAACGTATTTGACGGGATAGTATGTTTATTTACTATCTTACATACATTACCTTTGGGAGTGATGCTAGACGACGCAATCCAACTTTGATGAATTAGATGATGGTGTTTTATCTCGTTTCCGCCAGTATTTATTCCTCTGGTGATGTACTGTTAGTGGTACATGATCAGGAACTTCATTTAACATTTGTCAATGGCCATTCCGTTGGCCTCTTGGTGGTCTACTCCTCCTATTTGATTGCTGGAAGGTACTCTGCAATAAACAAAACCAAGTTTTAGCGGGGTAATCCTAGAAAAACAAACATATTTACCGAAACTTCAAGTGGTTAATAAAGATAAATAGTATGAAAATCGAGAAAATATCAAGTTGGTAGACAAGTCACAAATTGGCACTATTTATCGACTTTCCTTTTCTACATAAAACATTTGCTTAATTATTCGTTATCATTCTTCGACCACGCCGGAGAAGTTGTACGAAATTAATAAGCATGACTAACTTCTTAATGGCTTTTGCAGCTGATTAATAACGACCTTTGCCCAATGTACCAAATATCCCATTAATTTTTCGTTTTTCGCTGTTTTCTTACGGCAATGTACATTTTGTGTAGAAGAGCCCAGTGAACGACGGAAATCCGGAGACAGAGACACACGTTCAAAAAACCCACACCTTGACAGCTTCTATTAGTACACATTATACCTACGTATTTTGTGCCTACACAATTAAAAATTTTTTGCAGTTCCAAAACCGCATATAACACCCGTTCATAACTGCTTACTTTTCTTCTTAGAGTGCCCTTGACTGCTCCCCTTGCTTGCACGGTGACATAAAATGTATTACCTTCTGCATAATTATAAAGTCGAGTATTTCAGTAGTAGAATACGATATCATGTACACGTGACCTACATTCCTTTCTATTGTGTTGTGTGGCAATCTCAACAAGTTTCCCTTTTTCTTTGGATAAAATACTTCAAGCAGGCACGTAACGCTGACACACACGCGTAAATTGAGCTCCACGGCACGTATTTAAATAGTTTCGGCTAGCACCAACGAAACGATTTTCTCGGATCATCGGTATTTGTAGCGGACAACGTAATATCATGTCAAACCAAATGCATTCGTCTGAAAGCAAGGGAACATGAAAATGAAAATACAGGAACTAAAGAATAAATTACCCACCACCCAGCAGCCTAACAATACCCTGTCTATAATCACTTGCCAACTCCCATTCCACCAATATTACACCTCCTTCGTTTTTCCTTTAAATTATAAATGATAATGTTAGAACCATTCTCTCTTTCTTCTCCCATTCCTTTGATTCTTTGATGATGCCACCGACTGGAGAAGCCACACTTTTCCACTCCACAAATTGCTTCTTCCTTTCTCACATTAGAACCATACTAGGTACTTAAATCCATGTAGCTTCGGCTTTCTACTTACACAGAAAAGAAAAAAGAGTAAGTAGGAAGGGAAAAAGAATGCCAGTTCATTTTCTAAATTGTAAACAGACAGACAAAACTATGTATTATGTGTGCAAGGCTAGGCTAGTTGAACCTGTGTACTCTAGACCGGAATCACTTTATACCTATCTCATCATACCCTTACCAGCAGTTGTACCAGTTGGAAATCATATGTCCGTGTGAAAGTGGTTGGCTCCAGGGGGTAAATTACATGTTCTGTGTTGCACAATACACAAACCGTCTCACCTTTCACGTAGAATTACCAGACCACTACCATCACCTCCTACATTCACACACATACAGTGTGGTGCTTTTTACCACCATCAAAGGGAAAGGGGAAAGCTTGTTTTAGTCTGTAATCAATGGTGCGTCTTGCTCATCATAAATCCGCTCTTGAGTACCAGTATTACACATCACTACCAGCGTCCTATTGACAATTGACTATTGTTACAGTACAAATTCATGAAAACTAAACCAAACCTGACATATGGCACAAGGTTAGCGGGTGAAAGGGAAAAGAGAGATAGGTAATGGTGATAGATGGCAAAAAACCCGTTTTACTGATTGTAATCTAGATTCTACCGATTCGCACTGGTTTCGGTCGGTAGGTATTACAAATTCACATGCCATTATTATCTGGAAGTAAACTACCGTGTGATTATTATTAGCTATGCATGTCTTGCCTTTAAGTCATCCTGCACCTCTTCACACTCACAAACTTTTGCTGCTAGATGACAAAATGAAGAAGCAAGTGTCTTATGTGAAACCTTTGTATGTGGAAATACACTTTCACCTACCACTGGAAATATTCTTGTGGTGTACAACATGGAAGGCTAGAGTCAGAGCAAGTGGACTAGTCTTGTATGATCTTGTTCTCCTTTTCTTGTCATTAGCGTTCGATTCGAAGTTCTAGGTAATTATTAAAAACTGTGGTCTGTAGAGTTAATGAATTGTTATTATGGGTGGCAAAATATACTTCACGGGGAGTTCCAATTCTAGGGAAATTCGTCACAATGTCACAGTGCTTTGTATATGGAACAAGAAGGGAGAAAGTTTGTAGGTAATCTTGCAGTATACTCCACGGCAAGGGCATCGCCTTCGAGCTCTGAGCAGGTACATCCATTTTTTGACATTTTCTCTCGAATCGAATACGTTGCGAGTTAAGATTCTAAACACTTTCCGATCCAGAAAAAATTGCTAGAATGAGTGTACCGACATATCATCAGGCAACAATGATTTTCGGTATAGAGACAGTAGTACTTGCATAACTGTAGTACATGTTATCTTCATGTATGCTTAACATTTCGTCTGATTTTTTTTCGTTTGTCTGTACCTGCCTGCCAGCAGTTGGGTGGTTCAGTCATACTACATCTTACTTCAACTACTATTTTTCTACAAATACCCTAGTGGTAATGCTCATTTTCTCGTTCCCCCTGAAAATCACTAGTGAATACTAATGGATTTACATCTTATTCAGAGAAAATATTTACCGCACAATTTCCAACGGAATTGGGTTTGGCTTTGCACACAAAATAAATTTAAAGAATCTCACAAGGTGAATACCTAATGGCCTGCTAGTATGTAGGTACTTAATATAAACCTCTGTACCTACATACATAATATGCATATTATTTATTTACGTTGCGGGGGAGATGGGGCGACTGAGGGGAATGTGGCGCCTGTGGCGGCACGCATGAAAAACAAGGCATTACGAAAAAAAAACAAGTACATGACGAAACTCTTCCACACGTACAACTCTTGAAACACCCTGTTTCAATAGTTTGTTTGCTTTCCCTTTAGGTATAGTAAAGGTCTACGAAATGGAATGAAATGAATTAAAAATATACTTACATTTCCGTATTTGTGGCAAAATAGAAAACAGAGTGCAAAATTTTTTGTGCACAAATTTCATTTCCCTTATAAAACCATATAATATTGCATGGTTTTCTGACAAATAACCGAATTTGATACATGCGCCTATAATCTGGATTTGTCGGACGGGCGTCCCAAGTTGCCCCAAATCGGAGAGATTCCAGCAGTGATCTACATCAAACCTGCACGTAGCTACTACAATGAGTGTTCACTAACTAAAAGGCGGACGAAAATGGTAATGTCGAATTTTTGTTTTTGCTATATGTGATTTGTCAGTGTAGCGTAAATCGTGTGAGCACAAGCGCAAAAGTCGAATATTTGAGTTTGAAAATGGAATGCCAAAGGCTATTGTGCGTTTAGGTCGAAGCAGTCTATTTCACAAATCGTTTGCCCTGATTCAATAAAACGTAAAAGCTTTATGGTCCGAGTTTAATGAAACTCAAGGTAATCTCCTCCAACGTCAGTTTTTAGAATAAATCAAAGAATGTGACAAGACTCACTTTATAGCATAAAGTATTTTTATAGAAAACAAAGTTGAAGACATATACCTTGCCAATTTGGACCCTTCCAAGGTTAGAGTAAGTTGGTTGGTAGGTACTGTTTTCCCTTGCGTCACGTCGTTGGTAGCGGTGGAATGGGGCGACTTGAACCTTTTGAGCTTCGGGTGATAAAAATGCAATAGTCATTTGTGACGGTCAAGTACTTGTGTTATCAAGGTGCTCTGTTCGATTTCTCCCTCCGGTTCTGTTGATTTCTTTTTGCGGTAATGTACGGTAGTTTCTTTTTCCAACCGAGATTCTCGGCGACTCACGCCTCTACCAAGAGGATCCGAACGACGGCAGCTCTTACAGGTTCTCATGCAGCACCAAATCTCCCGAAATTCCTTCCGAAAATTCTCATTTAGCCACCCGTACAAGAGAGGATTTGAGCAGGCAGATGACATCCCAGTTAAGTGACAGATAGCATAAATAACTCTCGAGTAGATTATGTCGCTTTCTTTGTTGGTGTCAAACGGTTCAAATACGTCAGCAATTACATTGAAAACGTTCAGAGGCATCCAAGATATACCGAAGACCAATGCAATGCTAATCAAAAGGGAATTCGTTCGTCGAACACGCGCATGGTCCCGATCTCTTTGGATTGAGCCACTTCGAATATTTCCAGCAACAAGGTTACCTCCTACTGCAGACCCTGGAGCGCCCTCAACACATCTATTACCGCCAGGTCGCATGCGATATCGTAGTTTCTTGCAAATTTGTGCGTAAGCTACACTCACAACGATTATGGGAACCACGTACTGAATAATAATCGTGAAAATGGAGTAGTAAGCTCGTCCGTGTTTGGTGGGCCATTCCTCAGTGCAGTAATCAATTGAATCCAGATTAATCTCCGTCAAATTAACATGGAAATGATGAAGTTTCTTCCAAACAAAAAGTGGAGCAGCCAATATAATAGCCAAAGTCCAGATCCCGATTAGGGCAATGATAGTGCCCATCCTTTGTACACTTGCCTTTGTTGGGTAAACGATAACCTGTAAATAAACAAATAAGTTTCTTCATTTAAGTATTTAGACACAAGAAAGAATAACAAACGTTTATTCTTGTACACGAAAGTAATTAACCGGCTGAATTGCAGCCATAGATGAAAACATTAGTATTGATACAAGTTGATTGAATTGATAAAGACTTGATATTTTGCCTTGCCAATTTGACCTAGTATCGCTATACAAAATTTGAGCTAACTAGGATAAAGTTTAAATTTAGATCCCCCGAATGACCCCCCGAGCCCGGATTCAAACTAGGGGTTAAGGGGTAAAACCGCATAAAACTTTCAATTTTACCCTCGCTCCAGCAAAGGATTAACGCGCGACGTAACTTACCCCAAAATTTTAAATCTAAGCCCAAGGGGTTACCCAAATTTTCTCAAATTACATCCCAAAGATGCAACTACCCTAAGGTACGTGTGTGCCAAATTTGAGCCAAATCGGCTAAAACGTCTGGCCTGTGGAGTGCTAACAGACGGACGGACAAACATTCCAAACTCATTACTAGATGAAAAGCTTTTCATCTGCGTAATAGCTTTTGTACAGCAAACACGAAAAGTAAACACATGTGGGTATATACAATGTTCCAAAGGCAATGCTACCAGCAATCGCTACATTTTTTGTTTCTATAATTGCTCCGTAACAGCGTAGAAATGTGAATGTAGTAGGACAACGGTCAAGGACACCATACATTACGTATTAGTGTGTCATTGCATTCAATGTTAATAATACTTGTACCATAATGTATCCCTTCGTGTAAGTTGACAAAGAAAAGCTGAAGTGTTTTCTCTAATACTTTAATGCATCAAGAAAGATGCGTTAGAAATACAGGATGTTATTATTGTATCATTTCTTGCAAAGATAATTGAGTAAGGACAAAATAGAGTAGAGTATGAATCGACAAATGGGGCCGCCTCTACAAGCACAATATTTGGTAAAAAAAATATATATATACCTTCACTAGTGTCAAACAAAGAACCAATACACGAGAACTGTTTTTCCTGTTCGACATAAAAAATGTACAAAGCTGTGAAAGTGGAAAAAATAATATCATCATTATGGTATCATAACGTTATCATCATAATTTCCGTTTGGACAGCCACTAACTACTTTTCGGATGCTCTCTCTTTACGGGGAAACTTCATGCAAGTACACACAAGGAAAGTTGCTTCCCAACTTCCAAAAGAAAAAAGGAAGTCTGGTGAGTGGGTTTCCATATTATGGTGAAACACGCCGAGCTGTAACATTTATTGTTTTCATACTGCGTCATCCCACTAGTAGTTTCGCCTGGTGGCTGGTAAAAATAGTGCTGATAAAGAATTAGAAACGAGAACTGTGGCAACGTCTTGTCCTCGCCAAGGGACACCCTTGGCGAGAGGAGCGATCTTGGAGTAGATTGTAGTGACAATGCCTGTGTTTCTCTGGGGTTTGCCTTTATAAAGTAGGCACTGGTGCAAAGCACAAAATGGGAAACGAAACGAGAGTACATCTACCGCACCGTGACAAAATGTGATTGATGGAACCAATTTTATATCATGATAAATAGTAATTGATACACTGTTCACCAAGTCGAATGAGCTATATATATGTACAATATTATCTCGAGTGTCGCTAGGAAGTAGAAACTAGCCTAATAATACGCACAGTGCTGTGTGCCATTATTATTTATGCACTCTATTTACCAGTGCTGTCGATGTCAAGAATACGCTAGAATAATCAGTAGGACAAGCCCGCGGTCTCTGAGAGACGCTGAAGCACTCAAAAAGATAGAGACCTCATATTTCTATGGAGTTTCTTCCTGTTTCGGCAATAAAACGGAAAACATTGTGTACAACCAACAATCACAAAATCCTACAATAAGAATGTTAAGAAGTGTATACAGTTGACAGAGCAGCGAGTGAAGAAACCACATAGTTACATTTCGATTTCTTGATTTTCTTATATAAATGTAATAATAAATGTCTAGTAAACGGTATAGTAGGCACATCCATTCAGTATTGGCGTTAAAATCAGCCAAACTATCCAGCATAGTGACTAGTTATATCAAATGCCATAAAGCTTAATGATGATGATGAATTGACCTTTGACCCCGCTGGAAGGCATAGTTATTAACTGACCTGGTTCAAACTTGGTATACTTATACAAGTACCTACAAGGTATACGTGTACCAAATTTGATCCATAGTTGTGATGTTAAAAGTCGAAGAAATAAAAGGGGGTCCCTTGTTTCTACCCCAAGGGGGTGTCACCGAGATGTTATGCTGACATATGTTATAACCCTTGTCACTGTTAGTCGATTAGAAAAAACCCTATCCCAAACGCATTTAACGTTGCTAAGTTATGAGCGAAACAATTTTCAAGGTTTGACCACCCCCCCCCATTTGACCCTCAAGGGGTCGACCCCAAATGCCCATCTTCGAACTCTGCCTTACCTTAACTGGATGTGCCTAAATAAATTAAGCCTTCAGTAAACTACCCGGTGCGACCACCACTAACAAAATTAGCCCTAACTGGCTGTGTAGTAATAATTTAATAATGAAGCCAAATTCCTTTATATCGTTAGGATGCCCCCGAGTTGGCTGTCATATTTACATATGTTACCAATTGGGAAATACAAGTCAAATACTGAAACCCCGAAGCTAATCTGTCAAACAACTCCAAATTACTCAAAGTTAAACGAAGTAAACAATATTTAATTGTTTTCACGGTGGAACCCAACCCGGGTTAATTTAGGCATTACACGAAGCTAATATAGCTATTGTATCGTATCTATGTAGGTATCAAATTTGAGCTAATTTGGATAAGCTTAAAAATTTGACCCTTCCATTACCGTGGAGGTGCACGCCTCGGGTTATTCATGATCTCTTTTTAGTCATTGACCATAGCTACCGATTTGCTTGAGAATAATTTCATAATTTATATTGAAAGTATTGTCGCGGATAAGACTGTAAGAACAGCCTGACTGGCGCCCTGAACCAAATTTAAATACATACTCGCAGACTAGCTGGTCGTAAATATGTATATACTTTTATGGTCAACGCTACTTTTCTTCGAGTTTGTTTATGTGATGGTCTCTTTTCGTTCTTGTCATCAATACGTTCACCACTAAAACCAAATCAGACAAGTCGACTTGAGTCATTTCTATTTTACTGCTTTCATCGTTTCTTGTTGGAAAACAAAAATCGACAAGGACAACCGTCTTGCTTTTGTGTAGATTCTTTTATTCTCTCATCCACACAGCCACAGCCAATTTCTTTCCATAAAATAGACCAGGGTTGGGGATAATGGTTAACAGTTTCATTGTGGGTACCTAATAAGTATGTATTTGTTGTCTGATACATGGCAACTCAACAAGAAGCATACTTACGGTAGTTCAAGAAACTGCGTCAAATTACCAATTATCAATAGAAAACAAAAAATAAAGTAATATTGAATTGCTGCAACGGACTAAAACATTTATTCTTTTCTAATACCATGGATACAAACCTCGGGCAAACAAACAGTTATATTGTTTTCTATTGTGAGCATCATAAATTCAAGTAGCGTGATCTATTAGAGCGGTTAATATAAAAAAAATTAAGGATACACGATATTAGACAAGACTACTAATACTGAGAAATCATTAAATCTGTCTGGTTTTGGTAATGATAAGCTATAACTTTGATAAATTGCTATCTACCTGTAAGTATTACAAGTTTCAGCAAATAATAACTTGTTTCCTTCTCGTAAAATTTCCGTTTTTCCATGCAGGAAAACTACCGATACCCAGCACTGATTTGTAAACGAGAATAAATCGTGATGATAAACAATAAAGATGGCAACTTCATACTGCTGACCACTCACGAGTCATGACAGATGAGTGTTTTTGCTGTACGTTGTAGAACATAATACTGTTTATTCGCCTAAATAGAAAGATGGAACCATGACAGTACAAAAACACAAATATATATACATATACCAAGGAAAGTAAAGCTTGAGGAAGCTGTTAAAGTAGGTCTTCTTCATCAAATTAAACTTTTACTGGCATCAAACTTAAACTAAATCCAAAAACTGACAAGTATGTAAATTGCCATAAAGCCTAATGGTGATGATGAATTGACCTGTGACTCCAACTGGAAGCCACAGTATCAACCAATCTGGCTCAAACTTGGTATACTTATACAGGTACATATAATGTATCTGTCTACCAAATTTGAGTTAATATGTTGTGTTAAAAGTCAAAGAAATATATGGGGGTCACTTATTTCTACCCCAAGGGGGTGTTACTGAGGTGACATGCTGACAAATGTTGTAGCCCTTATCAATGTTAGTTTTTGAGTTATCGTGCCGACAGACATATATACATACAGACAACACACAATAAAACTAATGTCTTTAAGAAGACCTAAATAAAAAAACTTATTTTCTCTTTTATTTTCGGTGTTACTGAAAATACCACAATACTGAATAGACATCACGGACGGACGGAATGGAAGGAAGATACTATTTTAGTGCAATTTGTAATTCTTTGATAACAATAAAATATTTTGAGGCGACAGGAAACCACTTCATGCTGAGAGTAGCAGTAATCGCAGTTAATATGGCGGTAGCAAAGATAATGGTAGGACTGTGATGTAATACGAGGGCTGGTATGCCTTTGGAGCATATTGCTAGCTATTTAATTTAAAAGCATGAAATTTCGCTTATTTCAAAAGTTCATTTTTGGGGTTTGTTCACAAAGTAATGACTCACTGTTGATTTTGCTTAGCTCGTCACACAATTTCATGCCGGTGCTAGGAGATTCTGGACTTTCTTTTAGTGGACTACGTTATTCAGTTGCAGTGACCCATCATTAAATTAAGAACGGATTTCTGAAAACCATAGCGAGTGCAGTTGCATTGCAAGATTAAGATGTATGGTTTTGGGGCCCGGAAAAAAGTTTTGTCGACTGATTTTTTTTCTATACTGGATCTACGTAGCACTGACTTTATTTTCCAGATTAATGTATTACATTCATAGAAGGAAGTGTAACTCTGAAGATCATGTGAAAGTATGTGTAAAAAATTAAACTTCTTGTGGTTGGAAAAAGGTACAACATATAGCTTCAGATACATTACATGCCTGAAATAACGTATTGTTAGAAAGATAAGTATCTCCTCTCCTCTATCCGCATATATGCCACATAAGTTCCACAATAAATTTCATGACGAGATAAGCGCTGTCTAAGAGTGAGACACAACATTCCGAACATCCTACGTACTATGTTTATCTCACAATTAGAATAAATTGCATGTATGATCCGTGATCAGTAAACCTCGAGAGATTATATAATTTTAAGTATGATAACTAAACTGCAATTTTAATTTAAAATACTTTGATTACATTAATTCAAAAAGTGTTTCTTACATGATATCTGTCTGAGATTATATAATTTTAACTATGATAACTAAACTGCAATTTTAATTTAAAATACTTTGATTACATTAATTCAAAAAGTGTTTCTTACATGATATCTGTCCAATGCAATTGCGGTGATAGAAATTGTGGAGACAAAAATTGAAATGGCTTGAAGACATCCAAACAACTTGCACAGAATGATATTGTTACCCAACGGCCAGTAGACGGTTACTATTTCCATGAGAGTGACTGGCATGGTGATAACACATAGGAGAAGATCCGACACGGCAAGATTGACAATAAACATGTTTCTGGGCGTTCTCATTGATGGCTTCCGAATGACTGCACTTACTGCGAGACAGTTCCCAATCGTGCCGAAGACTATCAGCACACCATACGCGAAAATAAACGTGTATAATAAGGTTCCATCAAATTGGCGATTGTTCCTGTACCGTTCCACGAGCTTTAGTCCTGCACTTCCCACATCAGGATGCATCATATCCATGTAGCTCAGGTTGCCTGACAGCGTTTGTACTATATCATCACTTTGGATCATTCTTAGAGTCTCCTCTTGCAGATATAACTCAGAGTGCGATGTGTTTACTACTCCAAAGTCCTCCATGTTGACGAATATATACAATTAGCAGATTACGAAACAAATTAGACGGCGTGTAGGATGTAGTAAGTCACAAGATTACAGATCTCAACTGTGGTTACTCAGGAGCAAAGAACCAGGCGTTCCAATGTACTGAAAGAAAGTACAATTATGTAATAACGATCATTAAATTAAATTACCCAGCATCCATATAATATCATTAAAAGGTTGCCTGATTTGTAATAATGATCATGGAAAAATGGAAGGGATTTGAACAATGGATAACGATGATTACTAATTATATTATCTAGCCAAGAGGAAAATCGATAGCTACACGTAAATAGGTACGTCTATAGGAGAAATGTAACGGGCATGTTGAAAAGAAGTGAAAATATATCTTGTAGTTGTGTTAACAAACGTACGTACCTACTTTATTCAATTACAATTCAATTCAATTCAATTCAATCAAACGTTTGAAGTGTGTCAAAGGGACAACTATACCTTATTTCATTTTTGACTTAGAAGAAAGGGATTATTAAGTAAATCTCTAATAAGCACCATATTATGTTCTGCAAGACTATTGATTGAAGAAAGTGTGATATTGAAAAATGACTGTTTGAACTTGTTCAAAGGAGATCTATTAAAATACAACATGATAAAACCGATGGTATCAATTTCAATGGTATGATGTTATGGTCTCGTTATGGTGTATGATTTTGTCTTGTTAACTTCACTTGTTAAACTTTCACTGTCTTGTTAACCCCACACTTTCCTCGACCCCTGATGATATTACAGCTGAAGCACACTGAGTTCATAGAAGTCTTTCAGTAGTGTCATGACAATGCTGTAAGTACGCATAAAATTATCTGCTACAACAACACTTCTTTTCAAAATTTGTATGAAATTGGTATGCGTTCACCAGAAGTTGCGTTTAAGCGCCTACTTTGATTTAAATTCAAGTGCCTATTTCACAGTGATATGCACCCGGAATAGTATGTTCTAGATTTAATCAAATGTTCAAAGATCATAGGATGCAGACCTATATTTCAAGAGATAGTCCACTGGTTTCCAAAAACTGTTTCGCTATTGTATTTCCTATAGATGCTTTGTATTCGCTCTAACTCCCCTTCCTTTCTCTGTTCCCATTTCTTTCTTTCTTTCCACCATGATTGGAAACTACAGCAAACTTTGTTGCATCTTTTGAAACCATGACTAACAAGTAAATTCCAGTTCTTTTCCAATTCTCGATGTTTGAACTCTGTAACCTGTTTGCTGTGTAATTTATACCATTTCCCGTCTGAAGATTTTATTTGTATTGACATAATATTGACAAACTAAAGATCGGTTTTCAAAACATTGCTGTGAAACTTGTTCTTTTGCTGTAAAGGTGTATGCAAGGTAGCAGAACCATAAAATTGGAATATGAACTACTTCATGTGAGGCATGAAGTTTCAAATTACATTATGTTAAATCGATACAAGTAGTGCATCAAAGCAGCGCAGAATCAACACACGAACAAAATTGCAAAACCACAATCGCATGAAGGGCATTTTAATTTTCTATCGCATGTTTTGGAAAACTTTGTTGACCCTTCGTCGTGAAAAACGAGAAACGTGAAAGACTTGAAACTTTTAAAAGTGAGAGTTTGTCTCCCTGCATTGACTTCAAAATATGTTAAGTTCGTTCAATTCCAGAAGTAGAACTCTGCGAATATTCAACAAGCAGGCTTGAAATACCAGAGAAGATAGGATAACTGAAAATAATTATCAACGTAAGGTATACATACAACTAGAGCCGCGGGGCGGTGAGACAAAGGCTGAGCCGTTTGACCCGTTCATCGGTAACACACGTTAATATAAGGAAGGAGAGTCAGGAAGGAGGTTGGGAGGCGAGAGAAACGTAAGATTGCGAGGTTGGATATAATGTGTAAGGAAGGACAAAATTAAGAGAAAGGAGGTCAGGGTGTGAGAAAGGACAAAAATAGTGTAAGAGGGAAGGTGTGAGGAAGAAATGTGGGGTGTGGGAAAGGAATGCAGAGTGAGAAAGGAATGCAGGGTGAGGAAGGAAGGTAGTGTGTCAGGAAGCAATGTTGGGTGTGAGGAAGGAACGTAAAGTGTGCGGAAGGAAGTTATGAAATGGAAGGAAGAATTTGTAATGTTTAATCCCAAAGGGCTAAATTTTAACAGGGGATTAAACATTTATAATGTTTAATCCCACAGTACGTAATTTAACAGTGGATTAAACATGCAAAGTTTATTCCTACAGTGCGATATTTTAAAAGGGATTAAACATATGTAATGTTTAATCACATTGTCAGAAATATTAACATGGGATTACTCCTAACATGAGGACGGAAATTACAAGATAGGGGGATAATAAAATGTCTCAATATTTGCCCTATAGTACTTCAGGGTTTCCCAAAATAAATGATTTGGATACATTTGTATCCATTACATACCTAGATAGTAGTAAGTGTATAAAGCGAGTTTTTATTAGAATCTTGTTACATAAAGTGAAAATCGACTCCTGTATTGTTGTGTCAGAGGCAGAATTTCCAACACATATATTTGTAAATCCTGCCGTTCGTAGTGTGTTTTACGCCCTCCCATTTGTATGTCGTTGTTCAGAGCTGCAAATTCGGATGGTTGCAATACT
>JAHZNB010002176.1:0-30401 GCA_027744295.1 Callyntrura guangdongensis | reverse complement strand
ACTTTGTTGTGAAACACGAGTATTGAATCTGTCGCGAGAGAGTGCAAACAATAGGAAACCGCGTATGAAAATTAACATGAGATTTGGAGGATCCCACCCTCGAAAACACACACACACACATAAGCGCTTTGAAATTGGTACTTTTTTCTGTCTGTCAGGTTTGTTTGTATAGTTGATTAGTTGTTGGTTGATGAGGAGGAGGTGGATGGAGAGGATGATGATGAGGATCAGCGTCGTCGTCGTCATCATCATCATGAGAAATGAACAAGTAAAGTAGGGAAATGGAATAAAAATTTGTTGGGTGGTGATGGTGGTGGTAGATATGGATTTACAATTTACACGGACAAACGATTCTGTCTGCATGTGTGCACTGTGCACTTGGGCCTGTGTTTTTACTGCGTGACAGACAAGTGAGGATTTAAGCGTTATAGTGCTCTTAAAACAGAATAGCAACGGTAGAGAATTTTTTATTCTACAATTTGGACTTTTACATGCTTTTTCGATTCCGCGTAGAACGTACCAACATTTTTAATTCAATTTAGTGGATGTGGAGTGTGTGCACATGTTTGTTTAAGTGAGTTCATCGTCATCATCATCAGTATCAGTTTTGAGTTAGGATATTTCATCATGATCAATGTCCATTTTATTAGATCATATAAATACGTGCTCACGTCACTATATAATTTTTTTTGTAAAAACAAAGCCGAAAAAACGTGAAGCAAACAACACGAATTCATTATTCGAATACATTATTGTCACAAAGCAGAAAAGCAGTAATAGTAAAAGCCGTCGCAGTAGCAGCTTTGCAAAAAAAAAATCACCCAAAAATAAACGGGGCCAGAGTGAAAACATTTTCAGGGAAAAAACTGATTCTGATTCTCTCTCTTACTCTGCTCATATATTCCCAAAGTATTCGGTTTTTAAGAGACAGATCATTTTTTTTACATATAAGTTGTGTTTTGACCTGGTTGGAATACTGCCGAGTTTATCGTTTTTTAAGTAATACACTGAATTGCACTTTAAGTTGTTGTGTTGCATGCAGCAGAGGACGCGTATAATCGTTACGTGAAAACAGAGACGGAGACGGGAAGAGAGAGAGGGAACTGAAGCGAGTGTTTTTGAGCAGAGGCTTCTCTCTCTGTGTAAATATATGCAAGTGAGGAGAGAGAGAGAAACACGATTGGAAAGATGATGATGCGGAATGTGTAACACGGTTAAGTTAATGTATTGTGACGATTGGGACAATTCTGCGAGAGAAGAAGGGGGATTTTTTTTACTCTTACAGTTTTGTACAATATTACGTTGATAGGGTATACACCTTGTTTGCTTGTGTGAGCACCTAAATTTCCTACATACTAGATTTAAAACACTACATCCGAGAGAGTCTCCTCTTGTGCACACACACATAATGGTGTAGTGGAAAGAGTAAAAAAAACAGGAAGGAAGTGTGTTATAAGACTTATTATTAGGGCCTTTCATTTCCGACAAAAAAAGCATAATCGTCCGACAAAAAAGCATAAACAGGCAACTGAAAAAAGCATATTTTGAAAGGCCTTACTTATTATATAGCAAACCATATCTCTCGCAGCGAAAAGGAGACACAGTTTTGTGCTGTTTTTTTTAGTCGTTCTATCTATTCTTCTTCTGCGCTGCTGCATGATGCTCTTGGGTTTAAAGCGACATTCCCAATATATAAGAAAACTAGACTAACATATTATCAGTAAAAAAAACGTCTTACGTTACGTATACAGTCTCCACATATTATACTGCTTTTTTCCGAGTAATATAGTATTTTGTTTCATTCTGATCATCTTGCTGCTGCATACTTCCCACATGTGATCCTTTTTGGATGCATTGTATTATGAAAAGAGTTCCATTTAGCGTATAGTGAGTAGTGGTAGTGGTAGATTCGTCAACATGTTACTAATAATGTGTCCATGTCTTTCATGATAAACAGAAAAGAAATCATAGAGCCACGACCACTAGCTGTAGTTGTAACGACTTTTTTTCTTACTTTTTCCCTACGGTTAAAAAAATATTGATTTGGGTGATTGGTGTGTTTTGGCGTGAATCATAGAGAATCATGATTAATTTCATACATACAACAACGCATCGACGACAACGACGACGTCATTCTTGTAAGGTCGCGTATAGCTGAATGGAATCTTGTCTGTAGGAGAGGAATGCAGGACCTTCTCTCTTTATTATAATAGTTAGTCATTCATTCTACCTAACTGTTGCATTCTCTCGGTTACTGTTGTACGTGCATGTGTGTGTGTGTGTGTGGAAGTATTACTGTTTGTGCGACTGTATGAATAAACTTGTTTGATGCACGCAAACAAACGCGCTTTATAATCGGAGCGTTTACACTATCGCGTGGTCAGTACTCGTGTAATTTAACTTGAACACGAGAGAGGAGTACCAGACGGCGCAGTGTTAGCGGCTTCTTATCAGAACGTTGTAGTGGGAAAAGTAAATTTTTATACCTGTTTTCTCTTCATGGTTTTGTGATCTTTAGTATGAGTCATTCGATTTGTAGTCTGTTTCGTTTATTTTCTCGGGGAATCGGTGCATATCATCTTGTTATAATACCAGAGAGAGCCTTTTTGATAACACTTTTGATGAGATTATTATAGTAGGTAGTTTTAGGGGAAATGAGAAATTTTTACAATATCAATCTCGGCCTTTATACGATAATATATTCAAAATTTCGCCTTTTTTTCTATTATACTCGTGTGAGCAGGTGAAAAATTTCAAATGTCTCTACACGGATGAACGTATCAACGAGACAATAAGAAAAGGACAATCGTGTGTGTCATCAAAAGTGATCGAGTGTTTTTTTATTTACAAAAGTTGAACAATGGTTGAGAACGATATTTTTGGATAAATGTGGTTTGGCGTAGCACAACAACAACAACAACAACTACTACTACTACACCTATTTGACGCGACAGTAGTAGTAAAATAGTTGAGTTTCTGAAACGAGATTGCTCTGCGCAGCAGCCCGATTTTGGGGTGGCTTAAATAATCTTGTACAATGCCGTCCAAGAATAAGCAGTACAACCTCGTCCAGAGTGACGATCTTGACACCAGGATACCTCTCATGCCTGAAGAGGCTTTTCAGCATGGAATACCTTTCAACTGTAAGGTAAGGAAAAGGGATTTTGATTCTATAAAAAAAACATAACTTTTTTGTAGCAGAACATATTTTCTCTCAATTTCCCGTTGATGATGTACACTTCCCTTTTGATAAGTAAACATTTTACAATTTACAACAAGGGTTTTCCATTTACGTCAGGAGGATTTTTTTTTCGCGAGGAAAATATTACTTTTTTTGTGTAATATCCGTTCTACTTTTTTCAACGCATACTATTATTTTTTTTTTAGGTCCATACAATTTTACTTTTGGTAATTAGTAGAGATTTATATTATGTACTTTGCTGGTTGTAGTTCATCGGGTCTATGGACATTCCACGACCGACGAGTCGAGTGGAGATTGTTGCCGCTATGAGACGTGTTCGTGTAAGTTTCTGTTTTGTGCGATCTAAAAAATTATTTGTTGTTGTGCTTATGCATGATGGTGCATTATATGTATCTCAGAGGGAGTATAGCACGCATGTACATTTGGTAGAAAGAAGCCAGCTCGTAGACAAAGTATGATAATGTTTTACAGCGACACCGTCATCATCATCATCAGCAACCACCACTGCATAGCAGCAGCAGTTTCATCATGATCATCATCATCCTCGTTGTCGTCGTTCATGTCTGTTAATTTTTCGCGATGCATAATGCACGGTTTTAAACCTGATGCATTTACACATATATGCAGATGCAAAGTGAACAAAAAATTAAGTATTTGCATAGTGTTTGAAATTAGCTGAGATTTTATTTTTTCATTAATGAATGTTTTTTATTAGATTGTCGCGTTTTGACAACACATTAGGATTGTGATTGCTGCTGTTTATTTTTTTGTTTGATGATGATGATGATGAGTCAGTTGTGATTGTATGTAAATGTGGACGACATTTTATTTTTTATGTGATTTGCAAGGCGTGCGAGGATTTTTATATTTATGTGACGTTGATTTATGAACGCCGCTTGTCTGTTTAATTTTAGGTTGAATTCAAATCGAAGGGTGTGAAAAAGAAAAAAGCGACGTTGACAGTGTCTGTTGACGGGATTAAAACCACTTTGAGAAAAAAGAACAGGAAACGAAAGGTCAGGATACGTTTCTTTATTATTAGTGCATTTTTTATGACGGGCTATTATTAGAATAAATATGAGTTTTTGGATTTCGAAATTTTTTTATACGCCAATTTGTTCTGGATTATTTACGTACTAAACAGAAACGGAATTCTTCCGCGTACTTGGATGTTGATGGGGCTAACAGTATGGTCATTCTAAGCCATCCTATCTACAGGTATAATAGAGTATCATTATATGCGTAGTAAGTTGATTTAAAACTGCTGGCAAAAATATGAGTTATAAGACTAAAAAAAATCTCTTTTTTCTCAGGATATTTTACGTATCCCACGACTCACAAGATGTCAAGATTTTTAGCTACATTGCCCGTGAGACGTCTTCTAATCTCTTCCACTGTTGTGTGTTCAAAGCTGCCAATAAGGTACGTTTATTACTCAACACGACTACTTACCACTAAAAATGCATGAATGGTTTCAAACTTCTCAGGCACGCATAAATTCTCCGTGACATATCTCATAAAAACTATAACGGATGGGGGATGGAGCGGTACAAACGATTATGATTAGCACTCGAAATGTTTATTAGAGTTTTATCTTATCATCATCAATCGCTCTAACTACATCACGTCAATGTGCAAGATACAACGTAATAATAAATACGAGTAGTTTGTAAGTTCTTTTCCGTTCTTTTTACGTGTCCCCTCGTCTCAGGGTCAAGTGCATTTTAAATCCACACAAGAAACGAGAAAATATATAGAAGTATGTAGTAGTTTCAAAGCATCATCAACATAAGAACGTAAGAAGTTTCCAAATAGTAGTGGCGTATATCACGTGAGGGACTTTTTTTTATTATAATGAAAAAATCTCGGCAAAGTTTTCTTTATTGCCTGAGATGAAAATATAGGGTTCTTCCTCTTGACGAGATATGGGAGACCACCCCGAAATTTTTATAAAATCGTCGTAACACCACCACGCCACCACACAATGACGACGACGACGTTGTTACAGTTGTGTAGTGGTGCTCTTCTTACGTAGCATGATTTTATTCCGTGTTGAAGATAGACGTTAGTCAAGTCGTCATTTGGCCTTTTAATTAAGAAAAAAATGGTCGTGTGTGTATATAGCGTTTTTAATATTAAAAGCAACAAGTACAACTCTTCCGTTTGCGACATTGGGTGGCATTACCGTAGACGAAAAAAATAGTATGATTTTCAAGGTTTTTATAAAAATAGCTTTTTTCCGTAGTAGTAGCAGCGGTAGTAGTGGTGGTAGTAGTGTGTATAGTATACGCGACAGTCAGCGTTCAAAGTAGTACGAAGTTTTGTGTTATATATCGTTTGTGATACTCCCTCAGGGGAATAGTCCGGTTTTCGAACATACAACCGTATTACGGGCTATTTTTAACTTGGAGTCTAGTGTTACGTTGCGTTTTATATTACTGCAGATAGCAGTCGGGTATTTTTAGTTTACGTAGTCGTCAGTGTCGTGCTGCGTTATTTTTTGTGGTGGTGCGCGACGTATTGTTTGTATCGCGTGAGAATTGTTTTTATTTTTTTGGATTCACCGGATATATTTTTTTCGGAGGAAAATATTTGAATATTTGTGAATTTTTTTGAAAAGAATTGGGTCAATTGTGCGAATAACATGAGTAGTGTCCAGGTTTTGAGGTGGTAGTTAATCATAATATGGCGACTATTGTTGCTCGTGGTAGTAATAGCAGTGGTGGTGGTGGGAGTGTGAAGCAGCCACAAACCCCGACCTCTCCTCGGATATTGAGTAACTTTAAAAAAGACGTGTCTTGTAAAGTTCCCATACCTGAGGAACCAATACTCCTCCCACCGGAAACACCTCAGTCTCCGGGTGGGATTCAAAGAAATGCGAGGAGTAGTAGTGACAAGTGCAGGACACCCAAAAAACTATGTTTCCGTGAACCCGAGGTTATCTCCCACTCCACTAGTAGTTTGCACAAGATAGGGGTTATTGCCGAGTCGGGAGGAGGGACTAGCGACGATGGGGGGAAGAAGAAAGGGACTGAGGCGACTAGTGGTAGTAGTGGTGGCAGTAGTAGTATAGGAACTTGCAGGAGTACTAAAAGTTCAATGAAAAACACTACTAGTAGTAGTAGTAGTAACACAAGTGCCGATAAGACTCGAGTTGTGGTGGAAGATTTGGACGATTTGGAGGTGGAGGATACTTTAGAAGGATATATATATTTCTTGTGTAATATTTAATCGTCTTTTGGTCGCTAATTGCTGCGTGTGACATGTCATTTCAGAATCAAGCAATGCGAATAGTCCGTACAGTGGGCCAGGCGTTTGAGGTCTGTCACAAACTTGTAGGGACGGCAGGGGAAGAGGACGAATCTGAACTTCAAGAGTCCGACACGAACGTGTCATCTCAGCTGAACGAGTCGGCGAAAACGTCGGGGGATTCTAATAAAAACCCACCAGAGACACAGGTAATTGTGTCCGAACAAATCCAAGACGCTTCAAACGGTAGTAACACGAGTCTGACGGCAGAAAACGCTGGCAAGGCAGCGTCATCGACTAGCAGTGGGACGCCCCCTGTTGGGATCCTTGCCAGTTCGCTGACAGCGCTGCATGAAAACACCCCCGTGATCTTAGAGCAAAACGCTTCAATGAAAGCGAACAAACCCAGGAACCTCGACCTGAGCAGAAAGGATGTCCTCGTGAACAGTGGAGATCTAATGGGGTTGACCACTCCCGGGTCGTCTGCCGTGCCTACGCCTACACAGGCACACTCGTTTTTTAAAGAGATTAGTGAAAGGGTCGGAGGGGTACTCAGTGGAGGGAAGGCGAAGAGCGAAAAGGAGAATCTGAGCCAAGTTCATGAGGCTCAGTTGCTCAAGGAGCAGCTTGAGCAACAGACTCAAAATACTCGCGCGGCGCTCGCACAGGTAGGTATTGTCAACTACAGATATTGTCAGTAAACAGATATAATTAACAATAACAATAATTATTTTTATGATCTACAATGCAATATGCGCTCGCACAGATTCAGTTGCTCAGGGATCAGTTAGCGGCTGAGTCGGCGGCGAGGATAGAAGCGCAGGTAATGTGCATCAATCACGCGATTTACCAATAACAGACTTGAGAGCAATTTAACTGTAAGCATATTTTTACGCAGGCGCGAACCCACCAGCTGCTGATCCATAACAAAGAGCTTCTGGATCACCTTCAAACGCTTGTTAGACATATCCAAGAACTGGAGGCTATCACTGGCAATAGAGAAAGGGCCAGTGGGTCCACGCAGAATAGCATCGCTGCTGCTACTGCGACTGGTGTGACGCTACCACAGGTAAGATCACTTCGCGTGTTTGTGTGTTTTCCTGTTTTTTGAGCTCTGTCGAGTTGTCGAGTAGCTAGTTAGCGTTTTGTCTTGTTTCATGATAAATATTTTTTGTTTTTGCATGAGTCAAAAACGGTTTTTGTACTTTTAAAGTGTTGGTGTGAGTAATTTGGAGTTTATCACGTTCAAGTTTTGTGGTGTTTGTGACATTGTTGACTGACAAGCATGGTGGATTGTTCAGTTCGGTAATTTTGTTTGTTAGTTTCCCTCTGTAACACAATTTCCGTAGTAACCTACCGCATGAGGCCCTACCATTCCGAACCAACCCTGACCCTGTTGTTGTGAGTGTGCGTGCTGACCCTGTTCTGGAGTGGCCATAGTTAAATAATAATGATGAGGTTGATGTGATGATGAACTCTAAACATATTCCAGGTGTACGGTTCAGCGCCACAACACGGGCATCTCCCGTCCCCACAAACGCCAAACACGACCCCTCCCCCGTCAACTCTCCCGATATCTTTCCAAGAAATAGAATCGCTGCGAAGACAAAACGCCGCGCTACTGGAGACCTTAATCTACGAGAATAACGCGCGTTCCAACTATTTCGGCACGCTGCCGCACCACGCAGCTGCTCGTTACGCGTACGCCTCCTACCAATACCCGCAACTCCCTCCACCCCCACCACCGGCACCTTCCCACCACCACATGCTGTACTCGTCCCCTTACGCTACAAACGCTTCAGCATCGCTGATCATGACGAACAACAGCAACCAGTCGCAGTCTTCGTCGACGTCTAGCTCAAGAGGTGTGTTGTGCGGTGGTGATAATAACTCGTCGAGCGAAATGCTGGCGACGATATTCACGAGCAGTGGTCTTCCAGTATTAAGAAATAGCGATGGGTCGAGTCCATTTATCAAACCGCTAGAGCAAGAGGGTAATAATATGAAAAGCTTGCTGGCACCACCTCCACCTCCATTCGGTATCCCCAAGTTAGGGCAGATTGGTAGGAACGCGAGTGCGGATTATGATCACGGTGGAGGTGGCGCCTTAGACGAGTGTAATCTCAGGAGGAACGTGTTAGGGAGAAGCGTTAGTGAAAAAATTGGGCATCGAAGTGAGCTCATGAGCCAAGTACAAAGGACTGCGTGGGCTAGGCACACCACAAAGTAATGTGTTTCTCTCACACAAACACACACAAATGTGCATTTTTATATCAAAATCCAAAGAATCGGATGAAATATATATATATATTATTGACAGACAAATGAAAAGTAAAGCTTTATCGACAGAGCTCCTCTCTATCGTTCGAAAAAATATTTTGTTGTTTTTGTTAAAAGTAGTATTTTCCATAACGTGTTGTGTTTTTGTACCCGGTTGTTTTTAGCTGACGCCTCGCTCTAAAATAGAGCGTTGGTTTTCGTTTGTGGTGCCGCCAACAAGCGATGAACCCAATCACGACGAAGACGACGCAGAAGAATACGCATACGTGGGAAAGCAAAACCTGCGATTATCCCGACGCACGCTCCTCAGCAATAAGGAAAGCGGTTTCGTGTCAGAGACTAACGAGCTTACGATAGAATCGAGGAAGAAACCGAGCAAGATAAGCAACAAGAAGCAGGGAAAGAGTAGTAGCAAACCGACTATCGTGAAACTGTCCAACAACCAGAGTCGTCACCACCGGCAGGCCAATCACAACAACCGCCTCTCCTCTACCTCGTCTTGGTTGCGACGAGTGCTAAGACTGAAGAGGTCCCAGCAAGGATACAGCAAGAGACTGGACTACTGGAATAACGAGTACGCGCACAGTAGTAGCACTGGCCGGAATAATAATAAGAGTAGTAGGGTCAACAGTCCGGGGGAAAGTTTGCAACGGGTTAATTCTAATAAATCACGTGTATCAAGTTTGTAATTCAAAAAATAAAACCGTTATTTTGGGGTTCTTTTTTTAATTTATTTTATTTTAAAACTTTTTCTTCATCACGCATCACTAGGTACTAGGTATAGCAATGTCGGTGGTTGTTCGGGTTTTCTTGACACCTGCTCCACCCCTACAGCCAAGATAATATCTGGCAATCGAAATAGGTTTAACCTTAACCATCTGAGAGAGTGAAAATACATTATACTTCGATTTTCACATGGAGGCTTTGGCTTTTCGACTTGCTCGTGTTAAATCACTAATAGGTGAAATACATTATTTCCTTGGAAATAAACTAGCATTTCTTCTCCATTTCTAATACAAACCACCATTACCGAAATTAACTAGAAACCAAAAAGTATGCTAACACATATGAATCCTGTTATTCTCTCAAATTTATCTATTGACGAAAAAATACAAAATTTCACACAAAAATGTCATAGCTATTTATGGACAGACGACTGACTGCTTTCGTCCCTCCGAACTAAAACATCAGAGTAGAACAAAGTAATTTGACAAAAAGTCTCCTTTCCCCAAAACCGTAAAAATATTTTTGGAACTTTGGAGCTTTATTTTTTGTTAAATTCTGGGAAATTGCCGTTATGGAAATACGAAATACATTATTATTATTACACATTTGCTTTTTTATTATGTTTGCAAAAGTTTGGTAAGATTTTTATGGTTATAACTCAGTATAGCAAGTAATTATTGGGAATTAAACTCAATTTACACAATAAATTGCCTGGATTACTCCTCGACTCCTTTCAATTAACACTATGGCTTAAGTAGTATACAAAAAATAGTAACCGTGCAACCAAGACAATTAATTAAGTGGAAACTTTGCCGATATGAAGCACTTGACAATTTTTAAATATTATTTCACTTGTACTTGTTATATCACGTAATATTATAATGGAATCTTGACCCACCGTCGTTTATGAAGTTGAAATTCCCAAACACTGGTTCACAACCCCTTCTATCGTATCTGCCGTTTCCCACCCAACGATATTGGCGTTGATCCCCAACTTGTCTGGACTCTTTTCAATTTTCTTCCACAGAGCGAATCCAATCCTGGGAAACACGTAGTCGTGTTGGTTCATTTTAAGTGAAGGACACACGTCATTCCAACCATCTCCCGTATAAAACACGCTCGTGTACGGTCCCTTAGCTTCCACATACCTTTGGAATGCAGCGCCTTTACACAAGTTCTTTGGACATAAATTACACGTTGTTTGCGGAAGATATGGAGTGATCACTAACGGTTTCGCTTGATTGTTGTCCGTTAACACCGAGACAGAGGCTTTGTTCGTTATGATGTCGAAAGGGTTGGACAGTTGGACGTTCTTGTTACTTGAAAGCGGTTGAATCACACGGGCGTTTATGAATTCCGTTATGAACAATGTGTTCGAATCGGAGATTATGAGGATGTCGATTTTTGGAGTTGGCGTTGGTTTGTCCGGTTGATTAACTGTTGTTTTCAGTTGGACGAGTGTTGTCAGCAGCTGGAGCATCCCTGAATTAACAAATTTAAATTTACATGTCGTTGTTTTCTTTCCATATGTTATTTTGCGCGCAAGCGTTAATTTACCTTTAGTCGGCTCCATCCCCCGAACACACGCGCAAATGTCCTCGATACTGATACCCTTATCGTGCATGTGCTGAAACACCTTGGATTAAATAAATAAACCGTTTAATTCCTTCCAGATGTTTTGAACGCACACATTTATGTAACGGCTTAATTGTTAAAAACATCGTGTCGTTTGATGATTAATTATTACCTTGTTCATGTAGTCTGTCCAGTTTTTTGTCTCCCGTAAAAAGTCTTCGATATGTTGAGGAACGCCTTGTGGCAGTAATTTGAATATGATCGTGTCTGAATTAGCATCTACGACCGTGTGGTCAAAGTCGAACGCGAACAGGTACGACGACGACATTGTCGGTTAGGAGTTGCCGTTTTGTTGGTTTGAGCACAGGGTACATAAAATATTAGAAAAGTTTTACATTTCTGAAGGACTGTCACGGAACTTTAATCACAGATAATATACGATTTCCAGTTTTTTGTCCGTGTTAATTTGTACTTTTTGTTGTTTAAAAGAGTTATTAATTATTAATTTAAGAAGTGGATGGAAAGAAGATTCTTGTCACGTGTTGCTACCGTGTGTCGTCGTCGTCATGGTGATGAGTATCTCATTTGTGGGTCGACAATGTTCGTTTTTTGTACGTGAGAAAGTTATCATGAGATATTATTTATCCAGATAGGGAATGTTTTGTGTGCAAGTTGTCCAGCCAGAGACAAGCTGATTTTCTTGTCAGAAATTGAATACAGTGTGAATATATGGGAATATACTATATCGCACTTGGCACAGTAGAAAAAAATGTTCACTAGGACGATGGATAGTGGTATAGTAGTAGAGGACTGTTTTCTCTCTCATGAACTTGAACAGAGCAACAAAGTGATTAGAGAAGTAACATGATTCTTGGATACTAGAGAGAGCTGGGGTCGTGTTGGTGCGATCGTATGTAGAACGGACTGTGTTTACTGTCTTATTACTGGTATGGTGGTGGTGTGGAATTTTAAATGCGTTCATCATGATGAACTGGTTTCCCTTTCCCAACTAGTACAGCTAGTTTTTGTAAAAAAAAAAACTAAAGAAGCTTAATCGCAGCTATAGAGACGCCGATGATAAATGGTTGTGGTGATACTAGCTGATTGAATTTATAAAGACTTGATATTTTGGCTTGTCATTTGACCTGGCATCGCTACACAAAATTTGAGCTAATTTGGATAAAGTTTAAATTTTTACCCCCAAAATGACCCCCGGGTTTTGACAAAATTTGCTGAAATTGACCCCTAGAGATGTCACTAGCCTAAGGCAACTGTATGCCAAATATGAGCCAATTTGGATAAAGTTTAATTTTTGACCCGCCAAATGACCCGGGTCAACCAAATTTGCGCAAATTATATCGCAGAGATGCCACTACCGTAAGGTACCTGTGTGCCAAATTTGAGCCAAATCGGCTGAAACGTCTGGCCTGTATAAAGTGATGAAGAAACGGACAGACAGACAGACAAACACGCTAATCTCAATACTCCGATGAAATAGCTTACATCGGCGTAATAACTTTAGAATTTTGTAATGAATAGCCAAGTTTTAGTTACGAATATAAAGAGTAAATTAAATTATGATGATAAATCTGAAACATTGTCACTTCATTCTGAAATTTGGAAATGCCATTGTTGGAGTAATAATTGTTATTGAAAATTGGAACTGTCGAGCAGTATTATTTGGATTTACACAGTTTAATTGAGCTGTGTGGTGTCCACTTAATTTACGAGTAGGGTATAAAATTTATTCGTAGCATAAGTTACCGTATTTCATATTTATTATCAAGTTACCCCACTTAATTCTGTAGCTGCATTTGATTACTTGTATTTTACCGGCCCATGTGATTCACCAATTATTGGTTACCTTGGATTTTTTCTGGCGGTGCATATATTCATGGTAACCAATTATTTTGTTTATCAGTCTTGACCTACGCTACTATCGACATTACTACAGGTCGGTTGGTCGATAACAACAAACAACATTATTACTGAGCAGCAACGTTTTGTTGTATAACATCATAATATTATTTCGACTTTCGACGTGTTATTTTTTACAATTTACTCGTTGCCAACCAAAAGAGACTTTTATCAGCAAAGCTGGTGCGGAGATAACGTAACAGGTAGTTAGTCTATTATTATTTATCATACTTCTTAGGCGTGAAGTTAAGATTGGTTTACTACGATGCAAGGACAAAAGCTGATCAAGGTATCCTTTCGATGTACACTGAATTGAACATTGCATAATTTGCATATAGTATCACTACGTTCTTGTCATTAAATTTGATGGCATAACATTTGAATTCATACCGTTTAATTGAGTTGTGTTATGACGTATTCAATTGATTTACAAGTAAAGTTACTATTTTTAGGTTGCGCCTCGCAGTACTTCAATAATACAAACCATTGTACACCAGTAAAATTTTGTTCAGAGCTATAGTATATCTCTTCAATTCTTTATCTCCATTTTAATAACTTCAATTGTTTCTGTACGTAAAATTTTAAAAAGTAACGAGACAGACCAACTTGATAAGGAAAATCTTAACGTATTTGAATTGTGAACGTAACATTTTTAATACATTTTTTATATAAAAAATGTTGAAGGTCTCACTTGCATTTACCAATCGATTACTACAATGTACTCCCATGGAAGTAAAACAAAAAGAAAGCTTAAGAAAACAACTTAACGACATGCCAACCAACTAAAAGGCTTCTAAGACAATTTTGTAGTCTAGTGTACATTGTACATTGCATAGGTAGGTAGGCATACAATTTTTATGTTATACAAATTGTAACTGTACCGTTGTCGGTAATTCAAAGATGTTGCCCGGCGGCTAACAGGACAAAATAAAACTCATTTTTGCTGGAAAAAAATGAAGCTGTCCTACACCGTAACGACGGTTGCTGCTTTCTAAAATTCACTTGGACACAGGAAGGAAGGTTGCTGCGACACAAGTTGATGCCCTTGATAAACCAAAGACACGGTGTATTACGTAGTTTTATTTAATTTTAGGACATTTAAAGTTAAAAAAAAACAATAAGAGATTCAAATATTTTCATTGAGTCTTTAATGTTTATAAAATGGTACCATTGATTTCAACAATAAAAAATTACATTGTCCTGTCAACCGCGTATACCGGGAAACATCTTGTGCTCTTGACTTATCGAGATGAATTATTGGAGACTCCAATGAGTACTGTTCAATAAATAGTGTGAAAACCTTGTTTCTCAGCAAAATTGACGGGGACGCGTAAAATGCAACGAAATATCAAAGAGTCTTAAAGCTCCATTGTTTGTAGTCGTGCATGAGTCTATACTTTCTCAGTTTTCATGGTTCCAAAAAATCCCTTGTTGGTTTACGTTAAAGTAACATAGGTAATCTATTTAATTTTTAGTTTTTTGCAGCAAAACAACAAAAAAAAATCCAAAACAAAAACTAATTCCGTCTCCACTGCCTTATATTTTGCCGGCACGTGCAATAACCTGGGATATTTCTTCAAAATATATGGGGATACGCATATAGTCGTGTGATTTATTACTTATTAACCTTGACCTGTCTGAACAGATAACAAGAAAGAACATAATACATAGGTGTAGGTGGATAACAATAATATGTACTTTCGTTGTATTTATACACTGTCGCATTATTTCAATTTTAAAATAATTTACTCGAAACCAAAGAAAATATTTATCTGCAAAACTGGCGCGGAGTTCACAGGTAGTTAATCTATTATATCTACCACCCAGCACTAATTAAATATGATACGTGAAATTAAAAGTTGTTTACTACCAAGCAATTCAAAAGCTACTTAAGCATCTATCGATGTAGGTTCATATATATATATATATCATCATAGGCTGCGGAACCGGGGGGGATGGAGGGGTCAAATCCCCCCCCTGAAAAATTATTTTAACATTACAGGATAGGGAGCCTAATACATTACAGGATAGGGTTGACCCCCCCTGGACGTCCCATGTTCCGCAGCCACTGTATATCATGTACATTATGTTGTCTTCAAATTTGATGAAGGGAACCCACAATCTTGGTAAATATGGTAGGTAGGCATATCTTTTTAGGATGGGAGTATGGGAGGTGTAACACTTCAAACGTACAGTATCGTTTAAGACTGAAGGATAAAAAAATGGGAATTGAGACATGCTGGTTGGGTTGCTTGGGATGATAAAAATCATCATGCGTACTTGGTAATTAAAATTTTCAGGTTGGAATTTGGAATCATACCAAGTAGACGCGTATGTGCAAAATATGGATTTAAATAAATTTTGGTGAATACACACGTACATTTGCAAACTACACCGAAGCGCGACAAAAATTTTTTGAGTGATTCTTCAAAATTTCCATTTTGAGTACCAATTTGCTGAAAACCAGGGGTCAAAATATCGTAAAAAATAACCATTTCGTAAGGTTCGGGTTTTTCAGCGCAAAAAAGAAGAAAGCACACCCGAAATTTTGGCCAAAATTTGGAAAAGTTCCTTTTTTTGTGCTTGCCATTTGGGAGGGGAACGTGCCCCCGGTGTCGGTGCAACTAATATATAATTGATGTAAATGAAACGGTTAAGTTTACATTCTAATACCCTGCAAAACACCTTGGTGTTGTTCTAACTTGAGTAGCGGTTAGATTTTTAAATTTGCAATAAATAAATACTATCGGTATCATATATCGGTCATAGTATTCATTTATGATGACACGTTAGTAAAAATATCGAACGCACGTCACACTTGTGATTCCCGAATTGTATTTTTGTCTGCCACGCACATCACCACGCAGTCTATTTTGCTTTTATTACATCTTTGTCTTCGCCTTTTCTATTAAACCTGTTTTCTTACCTTTCATTATGAATTTCTACTTAAACTCAATTCTCTTTTGCTATATTTGCAACGACATTCGAATAGTTGTCCAAACTGCGAAAGTCTATTTTACAGCCAGATAATTTATTATCAATGATGACATCCCATGCCAAGTTTTGAGCTGACAACGCTCATATAAATATTTATTATTAAATGAAGAGCACTTGAATGGAAAGAGCCTCTAAATTAAACTATAACATATTCCTCCACACAAATACGCGTCATATATAATATACACATTCTCGTTCATGCAACTTATTCGACTCATCAATAATAATAGTAATTATTATTTATTATTGGCAAAATAAGGACGAGTGTCCTTTCTATTCACAAGAAAAAAACACAAAAGCTCATTGTTTTTAATATTCCAACAAACAAAAATGTCCCCGAAAAAAAAATCGCCAATAAAAACGCAGTTTTTTTTCTCTCCCTCAGAAATAATCAACGAATACTTGAGCTCAGCGTTTTATTTAATTTGGCAGAAAAAAACGTCTGGTTTAGCTAAAAAAAGGAAGAAAAATCGATTGATAAAAGAGGAAAATATAGGGAGATTATATTATACAGCGTATTTTTGAAACATTGTCTTCCGTCGTGGGGTTTTTATATTGAATAAAAGTCAAAAGCGGAGAGAAATAATAAAATGTGTAATGTAATGTGATGATGGTTTGAAAAGCTGAGAGTGTGTGTGTGCTCTTCCCACAGGAGTATCAGTGTGAGTGGAATGTATATGAGTAGCAGACAGAGTATAATAGCTTATTGCTCTATACATTGCTTCCCCTTCTTTTTGCTCCTCCAAAAACAACCCAACATAATCTTTTGTTCCGTAACGATATATATTCACGACGTCGAAAGTCAAACAAAAAAGTCAACTTCACCAGTCACCACCGCCACCACCATCAGTAGTAGTACTCTCAGAGAGAGGACGACCACGACGACAACGGCGACGAGAAGAGAGCTGAATAGGATAAACGGGAATAGGAAACGGAAACAAGTATCGTATGTACACACAATAATCGTGCTGCTTCGTTGTTAAAAAGAACATCTCATTTGTGATCATTATTATTATATTCGGAGCACAATAGCTTGCTCGTTTTCTATTTCTCTCTTACTCGGTTCTGCTCTTTGACCATCAAAATCCCGATTGTTCAAGTTATCGTTTTTATTGTTCGTGTTATTGCTCTACTGATTTGTTCCTTTCTTTTTCTTCTTTTTTTTAACTTCTTGTGTTCCGCCGCCGCGACGACATCGTCACAACAGTATATATTATAGTCACGTATAAGAAACGAATTCTCTCTTCTGGAGCTTCCGGAACGACTGGATTTATGATGAGGAGATTGCTAGTATCGCTCGTCGTTCTTCTCTTATTGTGTTCGTTTATTCAGGATCGGGACTGCCAACTCTTCCGCTTCTGTCATCGGGGCGTTTTTCATCAGATTCTTGAACAGGATTGTCCGTATGGGATTCTCTTCAACGAACAGTTACAGATTCCTTGCTTTTACACGATGAACAAACGGAATGGTGCCGGTAGTGGTGGTGGGGTTGCTCATGCTATTGCGGAGGGGAGTGCTGCTCCTGGCGGTGGCAGCAAAGCAAAAGTGCTGAGGTACTCTTCTTGCAATCCTCGTGACAGAGAATTTGCTGTTTTATTTTTGTATTTCATCTTGTTTTTTTATATTTTTTAAATAAGTATTTGGCCGACTTTGTGTGAGGAATCGTACTTGTTTACGCCTCAGCATGCCACCGATGAGACTGTTGGTGATGGATTCTTTCTTGCTAGGAAAAATGGAGAGGTACTGTTTGTCGTCGTGATTTTTTTTTCTACTAGCACAACGTACACGGGATAATTTGGGGTTGTGTGTGGATTTATTCATTCGTCAACGATGATGATAATATGATGCTTGTACGATGTTTCATTTTGAACTCGTTTATACTAGTAGTAGTAGTAGCTCTGCGGTGCTTTTAAAAGCTTTACATGAACTACTTACTGCATGTACAAAAGCGGCGATGTAATGCGAAGTGGCAGGAGGAGGGGCAACATGAAATTATGCGGTTGTATTATAGTACCTACTGAGCAGGTAAACTTGCTTTTTATGAGTAGCTAATATGTGAGTTTGTAGTAGTAGTTTTAGCATCGATACCTACATAATATTCTCAGAATATCAAAAGAATGGACAGGGAACAATATGGTCATTTACCTTCCCATCGAACAAGGTTGGGATTGAAAGGAAATTCTTGCGGTTTTTATGGAGGCGAATTGTTTACACAATTGAGTGAAGTATAATTACTTGAAACATAAAAACGTTTAGTTATCTTAATAACGTTTGTTCCGCCCCGGCATTGTTTAAAAAAAACACCAGGCTACGGCTAATGTATAAGCTTTTAAACACGCTTATGTTTATGTTTTTCACCTTCTTATACACTTATTTTAGAACACGGACACGGCTTACAACAATAAACAAATCGTGTATCTCATACGCTGACCTCACGTTTTTTTGTTTTATGATCTCGTTTATAGCGCAGCTTCTTTTATGAAAACTTTGGGTTGTAATTGGGATGCATTAATCACACGTGATTACATTAATTGGGTGAATTATTTTCATATCTCATATATTTTTCAACTTTTCATTTATTTTTACTATATGAACTTATTTTTTTTTGCGGATTTGCCGCAGGGTGTTGATTCTTACCTTATCTTCCATAATATGTGTGTATCAATTAGAGCTCAATGGAATGCTTTAGTTGAATTACTTGAATTTCCAGACAAGTTAACGCAGTCGTTAGCGTGTATAGTCTTTCATTAATTTCATTTTTTCCACCTACTTTCATTTCCACTTTTATGCGAGTCACATTTAATCAATTACAAAATCTAATAAAATCTTGACACAGATTCGAATGGTTCAGTTCATACCACGGTTAAACGAAAGCAGCGTGTCAACTCCAAAGGGTAAATAAGATCCCTATATAATACTTTATGAACTGTGCGTGGATAGTAACCAATCGTGTATCTAAAATTGTAACGCATTTTTGCGTCAAATAATTATTCCCTTCCAGTGATGGACCTAATCTCTTACCAATCGTGTGAAGACCGCTGTTACCGGAACATATTCGAGGACACCCGTTCCTCAGTGTTGTACATTTTTGCGTAAAATAATTATTCCCTTCCAGTGATGGACCTAATCTCTTACCAATCGTGTGAAGACCGCTGTTACCGGAACATATTCGAGGACACCCGTTCCTCAGTGTTGTACACAAGTTCGTCCCATGAAACGTCCGACTCGTTGGAAGCCCCACATCAAGTTTCCCGTCCCAAATTGTCCCAACAAGAAGCCTCTTCCGTGACAGACCAGACACTCAGGCTTGGAGACTACCTGTTCGACCAAATAGGTAATCCGGACGATAACCCCGGACCGAAGCTGAGAATCACCGAGTTGTTCAAACGGAGTATCAAGATTCTAGCGAAACATTGCCAACATCCTTTCATCAGCAGTAATCTTGTTAATAGGGTGCTGTACGGGTTTCTCTTTCTCGTCACTGACTCTGGCATCGGGGAAATTGAGGATATTTCCGTTGAGGAGTTTGAGGAGATCATGGTTGCGTTGAATGGATGCGATGAGAAAACCCCGGATTTTAGACTGGAGGGGGTCGTCTGCGAGAGCAATGCTATCGTGAGTTGTATTTCATTTCAGTTTATCACCGTTTTCTTTTCGTTGTCGGTTGCGTTTTGTATTACTTACATATATTTCACGGGAATTAATCCACCCCATTTGACTCGCGTACTAAATAATACAAAAACTAGGTTAAGGAAGTCATAAAAATTCTCCCAAACGGAACAGAGTACACAGCTCCGTTTCAGTTGAGTGTTCCAAAGAATGGAGCATCTTCATCATCAACTGGGGGAGATGGGGAGAGTCCCGACTACGACATCGGGCCGGACCTCGGCACTAACACAGGCCCTAGTAGTGGTAGTAATCGTGCTCATGGGTCGTTTCCTTACGACGAACTAGATGTTTTCACTGAGGCAGCATGGTCTGCAGTTCAAGTGACACATGCCACTTGTTTTGCCACCTTCAAACCAAACGTTAACATGCACCACAGGTATGTATCTGCAATGGAGCAATTGTTCAGCGGGAAGATCCAGGACAGATGGTGAGGGAGAGAGTATATAGTGTGTGGTAATTAAATTATGCGACATATGTGCGCACTATATCGTTTTCCCGTTGTACTTGCAGTTTTGCATTTTTCCCTATATTTTTTGTCTCGTGCAGGCGCAATCCCACGATCTTACTTGATCCTCGCATGTGGGGAACGTGGTTCCTTGCAGATGTCGACTTGGCTTTTGTCAACTTGCAGGCTTGCATCAGAGCAGCGTACTTGGACGCCCCTTTCACCATGAGACTTGACCGACCTATCGACCCTGTACGATCACGTGGTTCATCCGCATCGTCATCATCATCATTATCCAAGTCGTTGCGTAAACGGGCCAAAAGAAACGCAGAATCTGACATGGAAGGCTACTGGAACGAGTATCACGCAAACGGGGGAATTCGTTACAAGCTGAGGGACTCTATCCAGTGCTTCCAGAATCCGGATGATCGGGATGCTGCCGTTCAGTTGCTGAAAGATCAGTGTACGGTTAATAATGCTGCTGCTGTGTCCTCTTAATATTTAGTAATAATAAGCTGCTATTTTGAATAAATACCCATACGTGATCTGTGTCGATGATGAAAAATTATTATGATTACGTGTTGCTCTTAAACTTTTTCGGCAGTCGTTGTAGCAAAACTTAAACATTATCCTTTTTAAAGGGTAATGATTATGTGAGGAATCGGATGGATATTGATTGACATGTGTCAAAGTGATTAGTAATTATCGCGATAGAGCGTGTACATCGTAATAGTAGTACAGGTATATAATAATGCGTATTTTCTTCTTCTTCTTCTTCTGTTCGTGGTGGTGGTTATGGTGGTGCTCCAAATCTTTCAAGGAACATGTTTACTGGAAATTATATTATCTGCTCACTTTGTACAAGTTCTCTTCAGGGATGAACCATAATAATAGGGAGGTACGAGGTTTTTGTGCACTGAGGAGTAGCAGTGGTGCTGGTAGTCAACTTGATATTATATGTTACTTCTTATATAGAAACTTGAATGTGCGTGTTCCATTTTTTATATTATTGTTCTTATCCCTTTTTTATTTTTTTAAAGGGGGTAAGGGGTATGTATGAGCACAATTCCTTTTTTTTCTCTCTCTCTCTCTCTCAATGCGGTGTAGTAAAGGGGCGGCATGAGATTACTTAGCCTGCGATTATTATTTTTTTTTGGTATGATACTGGTGAAATTCTGAGATGGTGTAGACAGAATGCATATATGCATGGTGGTTGTGATTGTTATGTTCTCTGGCATTTTGGGTAACCTGTGATGAAACAAAGTTTACATTGCAATTATACTACGCGGTTTAGGCACAATCACACATTTTTTATCGTGAGAATTCTAGTTAGCTTGTGATGGACCTGGTGCTGATGATAACACGTTAGTTGCACGTTTAATTGTAGGTTTATTGATGCATCTAGTGTGTGCATTCTTGGGTGTTATTTTTTCGTTGTTGTTGCAAACTTTTTTTTTGTGTTTTTCAGTTATAAACAACATGCGTTTTGGAATGTGTAGAATCAGCTTTTCAGCAAAATTGCTCTTTGTTTCATGATGAACTATATCGTGCGCGGTAATTAAACAACCGCGATAACTTGAAAATTTGATAGTAACAAATTAATGGAAATTATAACTCATATTGGTTTTAAAAAATGTATGATGAGAAGCTTGTTATCGTTTTGCTTTCGTTTTTCCTCTACAAATCACTATTAATTTAGGTTTTTTAAAAAAAAATTTCGCGAAATGTTGCACAAGGCACAAGTATAATCTTGATCTACTGTTGCAGGTATTGGTATTCATTATTGACCTTCAACTATGCTGTGATAAAATATCACCTTCGAAAAAATGTATCTTTTGAGATTGGGACAGACAGACAAGACGAACTAAACACACGATTTTTATTCCCCGATTTCCTGAAGAAAAAAAACGCGACTCCACCTTGAGATTAATCTATGCGTTGAGAATCTTGTTCTACAGAGAGTATTCCTGACATGAAAGCCGGGGGCAGTTCTGAATAAAATTTTTCAACATGAATGTTGCGTTGCAGTTTTTCGCTTTACCAAGAAGAAGAAGAACGCCACCACTACTTTGTACAGCTATAACTCGACCACTACACAAACGAGCATGATATTTGTACTTTTTTATATATTTAAAAAAGATGATAGTTTTCAATTTTATGAATATCGATTGATTGAAAAGAGGCAAGTCAATTTATGCAATGCGTGTGCATTTTAAAAAATATTGTAACTGATCATCATGAATAATGGATGCGCTTTGAGAATCTCGATGATGATGATGATGATGATGGGACTACTGAACTGTAACGAAAATCTTCTTGTCTTGCCAGAGATAGAGAGAGAGAAGAAAAGTATCGAGTCAACCGAGTTGTTGCTGTTGTCAAAAAACTTGAACAGTTTTATATTTTTTTGTATAAAAACCACACAAAATGTATAAAAAAGAAGGAGAGAGAGAGAGACAAGAGCTTTAAGGAGTGAAAAAAGAAGAGTTGAAAAAAAAGTCGAGGAATCTGAGCAGCGTCCATGTTTAAAGCAGCGAAACCCGTCAATTATCCTATCAAAAACGTATCACACAATCGTGTCCGTGTGTGTTTAAAAATTGCTCTCGAATGTTCATTATAATTATGGTTTATTAACATTTTTTTCTACTCTTTTTACCGACAAGTCCGCTACTTTTTTATACGAAACAAAGCATTTTGTTACGTTTTTGAACAGAAAAGAGCAGCGAACGAGTGTGTGTGTGAGTGGTGGGTAGTATTTATGTGTTGAAGTTGCTGCTGCTTCTAGAGAGACGAGAGGGTTCTTGTGATGCACACAACAAGTACGTTATTATTATGGGTATTGATAACATGGAAGTGGATTGCGCCAATTATAGTGGTTTCAGAATAAAAACGTATGATAGTGGCTGGGTTTCGAGAACTAGCTTTTTGTTGTGTGCGGTAACGCGTAATTAAATGATGATCTTGATTATGGATCGAGATGGATCATCGTGATGTTCTACTGCTGCTGCTGCTGAAGAATTATCATATGCGAGCATTTTTTTATACACCAGACCAGAGGAAGTGACGTGAAGGAAAAAAATATATATATTACGAATCCTTCTCTCAGCTTTTGCTCTCGTTATTATTATTATTATTATTATTATTATTTATTCTTGCTTAATTTCTGGGCATTTGACATGTTTTGTGTTTTTTAGGGTTTTCGTTTTTGATTGACAGGGGAGTCAGCGTGCAAAAGAATGTGTTCAAGTCTCAAGAAGCCCCGAGCGAGTGTGCATGTTTTCTTTTCTTTAACACGGACAGAGGTTTTATTCACAGCGGTTTTTTTGGGGGATTTATTTACATATTTTTTTTGATATGTGGTCACTATACTCATTCTACATTCAACAGTTTTGCTTGCTTTACGTGCTTCTAATTATAAATATGTGGTTCTACCACCATCTTGCTGCTCCCGTGTTTGGGGCCCCATTGGGAGGAACCACTCCACCGGTTCCTGGGTTTGGTGGTGTTCCTGCTACAAGTCCACCGGGGAAGAATTGACCGGTGGCGGGGCCGAAGAAACCGTTGGCGTTTGCAACAGCGGCGGCTGCTGCAGCAGCTGCAGCAGCCGCGAATTGAAACGGGTTGTTTTGGTTTGATGGAGGGTGTGCTTTCGTTGTTGGGCTTAGCGTTGGGTGAGCGGTTAGTGTTTGCGTGGAGGAGGATGAAGAGGAACCACCGGGAGAGGAGGATGATGAGGAGACACAGGGCTTTCCGTCGCGGACTAGGACTGGGACTGCTACTCGGCGGGGTGGGGGTGGAGGGGGTTGGATTGCGGAGAGGAGATCCGATTGGCGGTGATGTTGGTGATGATGGTGAAGCAACGCTGCAGCTGCGGCGGCAGCAGCGGCTGCCGCATGGGGATGGTGATGAGGTTGGAGGTGAGGGTGGTAGCCGGGGATGGGGTGAAGTTGGTGGGCGGATGGCGGTTGGGGTTGAGAATGCAACGGGAGCCGGCTTTCCTTCTGGGCTCTGTGGACGGAACGTTTTTTTTATAGTTTGGATGTTTATGAGAGGGAATGAGAGCTATCCGATAGTTAATGGTATGAAAAATTGAGCGTGAGAAAAATCTTACGGGTTCTGCGCACCGGAATGCTCACTACCACCTGTCCTGGATGTGTCATGATCTCCAAAACCGCGCTGTTGTTCATCCTCGTCGTCATCGTCAACCAGGTCCAGCTCAAACTCCTCGTCTTCATCCGACTCCTCGTGAATCGAGCTCGTAGACGTGTGGTCCTGAGTGACGTTATAGTGTGTGGGGTACTGCGTGGACGAGTCTGGTGGGGTGAACTGAGGTGTGGACTGGGACTTGTCGAAGAGCAGCAAGTGACGCGGTTTGGGAGTTGAGGTTAGCGTTTTATCGTCCGATGATGACGTGCTGTCCGGCGAGCAAAGGAGCGGAGGTGGTGGCGTTGAGGAAGGGGATGATGTGTTGTTGTGCGGTGGAACACATGCTTGCGGATCTGCGTTAAATTCGAGATAAAATTCATTCACGTAAGAATCAACATTTAAAAATCCGCCTCCTTCCTGGTCATTTTTAACTTTTCATCATGACACAATAACCCGGACATTCGCTTTCATAAAACCGTTTTCCATCCAGAAAATGCAATTATGCCAGCACAAAACATCGAGGTATTCTGAGATCACACCCAAAAGCACCTCGACAATGTGCTCCTTTACAGCACCCTAAACACACAAACGCGTTTTTCTCCTTTTGTTGGTTGGTTTATGGTAAATAAGGCGTACAAAAGCGCATATACGTTCACATACAAGTAAACCCTACGCACACATATTCTTGTTCATTGTGTCTACAGCCTAATCTTCCGTGAAATTTGGGCTTTTTGTTAAGTCTTGACACTTTGATTTATTGTGACGTTCTCTCTGTGTGTGTGTTTGTGTGCGTGAGAGAGAGAGAGGGAAAAACTAGAGAGGAAACTGTCGTCTTTTGGGTGCGGATTTAATTTAAATTGGATTTTCATCGTCGTCATAATATACACGTTATATTTTATTTGTTCAACGCTTCCGGTTTCTCTCTCTCTCATATCTGTCGTTTGATATCAAAGAAACTTTTCATTGTCGTTCTACCAAAAAAAAACTAAATACTCGCGTTATTAAATGCGGTTGTCACGATTTTTGTCAGGTTATTTAACGTCCAAGTGACAAAACACGTCCAACATTTTTTTTGATGTTTTTCCGTCATGTGATTATTGGGATGCTAGAGAAAAATCTGTGGTGATAGGGTGCGAGTGTATGGGGGGTCCTAAATGTATTTATGCACGATAATTACGAGCTTTTTTTCTTCTTCATTTCTTTTCTGTCTTTGTATCAACTTGTCATAATAGAAAAATGATTTGAATAGTTTTTATGCCGTCTGGTGTGATGAGTGCCTTCGTTTTTGTTGTGGTTGCGTAATTTCAGGTGATACAAAAGAAGAAGAAAATGTTTTTACGATTTTTATACTCACGGGTGTGTTTATCCGAGTGGTGGTGCTGCTGCTGCGGTGTTGTAATAATACCGCCTGCTGTGGGGTGATGGTGGTGATGATGATGATGATTATGGTTCGCTGTTGTTGATGAGGACGTCGTGTTTGTCGAATTACCGCCAAGGTTGAGAATATCGCGAACGCTGAATCCGGACGACGTTGTTGTCGCTGAAGAGGAGGATGAGGAGGAGTTTGTTGTTGACGGGGTGCTAGATTTCAACGTGTTTGATGCTGCTGCAGCGGCGGCGGCTGCGGCTGCTGCTGTCGCTGCGGCTTCCATCATTTTCATTTCCATGAACCTGTACAGGGTTACAAGGAACGTTTGGGTTTCATTACCAAGTCTTTCGACTGATCTTTTTATGATTATGGTTGATTAAACGATTTTGTTGTAATAAATTTGGTGTTTTATGGACATGTGCTAAGATGCCTTTTAGAGTGATCAAAAATCAGTAATTTTTCTTAGTACAATAACTACATTGATAAGAAGTCGTATTTTCTCGGCAAGTATGCGTTTATAAATTATTTTAATGAATGAGTATGCAAAATGTAAACGTGGTAGAACACGTCGCTAAAAAATTTAAATTACGATTAGCTCATAAACGTGAATACTAAAAAGTTGTTAATTAACAGAATGGCTTTAATTGTTTGAATGATTTCAGTTGTTCTACTCGTTAGGTGCGGTTGTACTATACATTTTTGACGCAATGCGATGCAGGATTAGTTGCAATTTTCGACGCTTTTTATTTTTGTTCATATTTTATATTGGTCATTTACAACCCGGCGGCGTAGCAAACATCGTGGAAATATGATTAAATCCGCGATATGTGAGTGAAATTTTGGATGCATTTGCGGTGACCATGTACTTGTGGTAATCGTGGTGGTTGTTGCGTGGGAGTTACGTACCCATCGGTAAATGGCTTTTCACAGAAATTATTTTCATGATTAAGGGGTCAGCCTCCTTGTAGGGCTGTGAGTAAAATGCAATCATTACCATACACCGGGATTGAGGCGTACGAACATTGGAAAGATTTTTCAAAGAGAAAATTGTATGGGTTGGATTTCTTTTTACGTATCTGTAGATTTTTACTAGATTATGCACAGCTCCCTGAAATTGCTTGAACTTAATTACTCTTGATTATAAGGTGGTAAGGAAAATTTAACGAGTTCCAGGAATACTTTGATTAAAATCTTGAAAAATATTTAACCTAACTTTTCTTTGTGATATTGAAAGTGCAGTTTACTCATAAAGTTTTGCTATCAGAAAAAAATAGTCGGTACACATTCAAAATTCTTGCCAGTTTACATAGATGTAAACTGGCAAGAATTTTAGTATGCGCCTATAACTTAAAGATCTTTAAGTTATAGGCGCATACTAATTTTCATTCTCCAAAACTGCAGAGAAAACATTTTAAAAATAATATCTTACATTCTCCAGTATCCGGCAGCTGCTGCTGCAGCAGCGGCGTTTCCCGTTGCACCCCCTGCATGTTGGGGTAGCACATTCCCCCCACCAATCAAGTGACCCGCACCAAGTCCAATCATATGAGGATCTAATCCACCCGCACCACCAAATAGTCTCTGATGATGATGATGATGATGAGAGCCTGCCGCTCCTCCACCACCACTTAACTGACTAGTTGTTGAATTTTGGAGAAACAGCCAAGCAGCTCGGGACGACGCAGTGGTACTATTATTGTTCGTCGGGGGTAATGTGGGCTGCTGAGGTAACACTATTTGCTGTTGTGGAGGTAATGGTGGGGGTGAAATGCACTCCTTCTTCACAAGCACACTGTCTTCCTTGAACACTAATCCTTTTTCGTTATTATTCGACTCTGGAAGGGAGTCTACAGACTTTGGGGGTTGTTCCGGGGATGGGGTTGCGTTTATCTCCACAGTCTCGCTTTCTCCCGGTGAGTCGGGACGGTCTTCAGGGTTTGGGGATCCGGGTCGAGGTGGGGACTCCGCACCTGTCATTTTTTTCTCTCTCTCCCTCTTTCCACTTAACTTATATGAGATCAAATTCTCCGTTCTTGGCGTTAAAATCTCCCTTTAGTTAACCGTCACGTCACTCAGCTGCACACTACAATTCACTAACCACAAAGTCAGAGAATTAGGTAGGGAGAGAGATCGCACCAGCACAGTGTTTGGAATCATACTAAAGCGATCTTGTAGTCACGTTCAGTCAGTTTCCATCCAACCTTCGTTGCTCCTTTTAACAATAAAGCTTGCACAGTAGCTCGCTACTATCAACTATTCGAGTTTCGAGTGTGTGCACACAGCAGCAGTCGCAGCAACAGAAGCAGCGTGACTTTTTCTCTCTCTCTCTCTCGTTCAATTCTGTAGAGCAGTAGTAGTGGCGGTGGTGCGTTTTCAACCCCTCTCTGCACCATGAAGACCAACGCGTTATTGAAACTAACCGTGTGTGTGTATAAAACTTTTAGATCGCAACAGTAGCAGCAGCAGAAGCAGTGGTGCTCTTATGCACGTAAAAAGTAGCAAAGAAAAAGGTGTCTTGTTCAGAGCAGCGTGTGTAATGCATCGTGTTGTTAAAAATGACGTGTAAACTGCTAAGCCCGTCCCCTTTTCGGCACAAGTCGACCAGGAGGTTGGGACTTGGGGTTGTGCATACCGTCTCATTACGCTATCATGATCGTTTTTACGTTTTGTGTGGCTGGCATCTTCAGCACGGTGGAGTGCAGGTAGGGGTTTGTCCCTCTCTCCCTCTCTAACGATGATGCAGAGCAGTCGATTTTTTTTGTGTGTTTTCAGGTTTTCGTTGATAACAACAGGGAGAATCATACATACATATACTTTTAAACTTGTGTGTTGAGGACGATGATGTGACGATATAGTACAGACAAGATAAAAGTGTTCATGTTCTTTTACTGAACGCGGGGTTATAATAATATAAATGGACGACTCATTCATGATAGCTCCTTGAGGGTACATACTTAAAATCGGATAATAATGAAAAATTAAACGGAGCGATTATCCTTGTCATCATTGCACATCATCATCAATCATTTATTATTCAAACGCGTTTAGCGGTAAAAATAGAGACGCGAAAAATGACCAGGGATTTGAGTATTTTTTTTTCAAAAAGGGTTTATCTTTTTTTGTTCGTGTTTTGTTTGAAATAGCGTGCTTAGCGGGGATATATGGCTTCTGGGGAAATAACGAGACAGAGACAAATCAGCAGTAGTTTCACTGCTGAGGTTGTTCGACACTTTTGTATACTCTGTAATAATGTGAAAATGACAACGAGAGAGAGAAAAACGACGATAATACCACTACCACTGATGTTGCTTTGTGAAAGAGAAAGAAGTATGTAGCGGCTCCTTGATGTCTGGCAAAAGTGGAGGATTAACGTGAGAGAACGCGTATTATTACTTCAACGATTAGTGCATGAATACTTGAAGAAATTTTCAGGAAGAATTATACGTTTGTGTGTGTGTGTCTCGAGTTGGGTAATCCCTGGTGTTGTTACGATTGTATTTAAGTAGCATGATGATGATGGTCAAGCGTTATTTGGGCTCGTTTTCTTGTTTGTGTGTAAATGTCGGTTCCGGTTTAACTCTACGTGATTGTAGTGGTGGTCTCTTCTTTTCTACTTGTTGTTGTTGCGGCGGTGGTGGTAAGTGGTAGTATTGGTTGGTAGTTACAGCGGCGGATATTCTTGTGTTGTATAATTTTTTCCTCTCTCTCTCTTTCTTGTGTTTGAACATTGTTATGGAGATACTACATGCTTTTGTATTGTTGCTGCTGTATTTCAACAGGGGTTTTTCTTCTACAATGATAGTTATGCGGCGACAAGCTGTCTGGCTTTTTTTGGGGGGTATTCACACTCTCGCGGTGAGTAAAGTTTTCTTTTGTTGCGTGCCTTATTTTAGCTTTTTGCGTGCTTTTACCTAAATGTGTTAATTATTTCGTTTGAAACGGATTGATCCAGAATCGGCCAGAATCGGGAGAGGGTTTGTACACTCTTCACAGTATTAAGCATCATCATGACGGATTTTATACTATTCTTACTATTTTTGACATGAGATTTTCTTGATGAGATTTTCTTGATGAGGAGTCGGATAAGGTCCAGGTCGGTCGGTATGGTTGCATCCTTACTGCGAGAACTACTGTTGTTCATGGAGTGGAGATTAGTTTTTTTTGCAATTTTTTTGGTACCTTTGCTTCTCGTCGTCGATCATTTCAGCTGTATTATATATTCAGTACTCGATTTGCGTTGTATTTTGTATACAACACGAGTATACCACCACCGATAAAAGTTGTATCGATATAATAATTTTGACTTGGTTATTTCGCCGTGTGGGAGCTGAAACAAATGGTCACTGATGATCATGATAATAATAATGATACATAGAACTAATTATTAGGACAGCTGGTAAAAAAAAGTATTAGAGAAAGGGCATATGTGCACGCCCACTACTGAAACTGAGATATATACGTTTACATCAGTGCAATGACGGGTGGTGTTTTTTGCTTTACTCGTAAACTATTATGCCGTTTTTTAACCGTGTACGTGATTGAGATTAATGGTTTTCGTGTTTTTGTGTAGGGCGCGGATAACGATGTATCTGATGAAACAGACCGAAAATGTGCACCATTTTGTTTTACTCGTTCATAATCTGCCGTATAACTTTAACTATATAGTTTAGCGGAATTTTTGCAACCAGGTATAGTATGATGTATTATACAACATATAACTACACATAAAAGTGAATACAAACAGAAACAAACGTGGGCGTTCAATCATATAGAGTTAATCTTAAGTTTCTCAGAAGATGTATCACTTTTGATTGTTGATGCTGACC
>JAHZNB010002175.1:0-10167 GCA_027744295.1 Callyntrura guangdongensis | reverse complement strand
TGTAATAGTTCAAGAATATTTTGATGATGATTTAATGACCTGACGTACCAGCCATTATTCTGTTGTTGCTCCTTCAAAAACTTCTGCTATTACTGCCACTACCACTACTACTTCAACTATCGCATTACTACTAACGCGACGGTTCCATAGAGAGAACCGGACGGCAAGAAAAGAAAATGCTCTTATGGATTTTAAAGGTGCATGTCTGTATACCTCGTTTTTGCACTTTATCCCTGCATTGTCGGGTTATTATTACCACTGGTATAAATCTCACCAAAAGCTATAGAAAAAAATGTATCCGTTTTTTGGCTAAAGACTGGTTCTCCTCTCTCTTTTTTAATTAATCGCGCCCATTACAAGGAAATAAATTCCCTTTGTGTTCTGTGACTCTTTTTAGCTTATGGACCGTGTAATGAACACGATCATCACAGTGTGCAGTAGTGTGTGTTTGTATGTATAAAAAGAAATTTGCGTAGGAAGCTTAAAAGTGAAACTGACTTTTGGTCTCCCTCTCTCAAGGGAAAATATAAAGAAAATGCAACAAGAGATGAAGAAGAAGCAAAAAAAAAAACTTTCGGGGTGGATGACTTGACTTTGTAGTCTTTTACCACAAAAGTTTTTTCCTCCTCTTTTTCCACAAGAAAAACTTGAAAAAAGGAGAAAAAAGAGAAATGTAAGCAGAAATGAGATGGGAGTTATTTGGGGAAAAACATGCAGAGCAGTAGTTGCAGTAGTCGTAGGAGCTTTGAGATGAAAAGGTTACTTTTTAAAAGGGTCTCCTCTTCCACTTTTTTCCTTTGGAAAGTCTGTCTGATGAGGAGGAAGATGTAGTCTTCCTCTTTTTTAAAAAAACGAACGAGTTGAATTAGTCAAAAGAATACAGAGTTCGCGTGTTTTATAGTGATGACGTACACGCGTAATAGAGAGAGATTGCGTACCTAATAGCAAATATGGAGTGTCAGGGAAGCTGGTATGCCTGTGAAAGGTACCTCCGTCGTACATTTAAAGAATATCTTTGCATCCGTTGATTTATGAACTCTATAAACTTCCCAGAGCCAAAAAATTGTAAGAAGATGTGTTGCGCAGTAGTGGTAGTAGTATTATTAGTTGTAGTTGTGATGGTAGAGACTTGGTCTACTTCAAAATGAACGAAAAGAGGAGAAAAGAAGAGAGAGAGAGAAGAGTAAGAGAACAAGCGAGGTAAATGATTTATTGCCAGTTGGAGACGCAGCAACAACAGCGGCGGCAGCAGCGGTAACATTTTAGGAATCCAAACTGGCTTGTGAATTCCCGGATACAAATACACAGAGGATAAGAGAGAAACAACATATTTCATGTAAGAGTTTTTCTCATGAATTCTCCTGTTTTTTTAGAGGGATCTGTTATTGCAGTGAATATTTAGCAGGGTCTACATTTAAAAATGGCAGAAGGCAACAGCGTTAAAACCAGGGAATGGTGACCAGTGTTAAAAAGTACAGACAAAAGTGCACTTTTTATATCCTTTCGATTTTTATAAAGAGTTTTTTGAATATTTTATGCATCTTCTCACCTATGATTGTCCACAAGTATTTAGTTATAACGTTAATTTCCCGTTGAGAAAATGCCGTATAGCGTGGAAAATTTTTAATAAAAGAGACTCTCCTCACCCCCGGCGCTACAGTCAGTCGTGGAGCAACCAGTTTAACTTTTTGCTGAAGATTCCAGTTTTTTGTAAAAGTTGTAAAGTAAGTTATTTCACGGCAGGAAAAATATGGGGTAATCGAGGTACAATGACATTTTTCTAGCTTTGTTCATATAGTGCATCTGCAGTAATATTGCTGGATGGTGAAGATTATTATTATTATGATGTTAAAAAATGTGCTTTTGCTGCTTACTGCTGCTACCGGTGTCATACCACCGTCACCACATAATTTTCAAACTTGTGTGAATACATAACATAAATCAAAAGAAAGGGGTTTTAGCTCCCACAATAATTTTTCCATTTCATTTCTCTGCTACATGCGGGTCCTCTAGACCTTTACACTCTCCTACCGCCAGCTTTTCCAACGCAAACGCAGCATCTCCTCTTATTCTCCTTTCTCCAATTTTAATAAGAACGACCGTGGAATTTTCACAGAGTAGAACAGTACGTCACCGCCGGCGGTTGTCGTGCACGCTTTACTGCAATTCCACACTGGACAAATATCACTGCCTGCAGAAACAGTTGGTAAGTTGGTGTTGGAGGTACCACTCCTTTTAAAAGGCAAACCAAGGACAGCCCTTTCTAGCTGTGGCTTTTTGAGCAGAGTTTCCGCCGCCTTCTGTATAGCCAGAGAGAGAGAGCGGTAGTCTAGAAAATAAACCTTCACCACAACCCAGCGGTATGAAGACATATTTTGGGAGTATTATCTCTTTTAAAACGGGCACTATACGCGTGTATTTTATTTCTCCAAGAAATACATCCTACAAAACAGGGAAAATCCGTATACTCCTCTTCACCAAACTGCACCACACACTAGCGTGTTTTGCTTTACTAGATAGCCATAATTCATGTCACCGTCATCATTTTATATTATTATTAGATGACCATGATGAATACCAAACTACTTTTTATGAATTTACTTGACTACTCGACATTCACACACACACAGAGTCTACCTAGATTTGGATACAGACCTAAAATAAACGCTCTAGTGTTGGTTTCTAGTATAAAAGATGGATCGTTAGAAGAATACACGCAACCCATTTTCCTCTCTCCAAAAATGTACCCCAAATTATTTTCTGCTCTGTGCCACCAGAAAAAGAGTCACTGAAAAGGCACCAAAGAGGCAGCTTGGTGGAGGGTACACAGAACCGGAGAAGACAGTTAAGCCATTATTTCGGTAGATAGATAATCTACCAGTAAGGCGCGCTGCCCAAAGTAAAATGCTGGTAGAGTTGTAGTATCCCAGTCAAAAAGGAGAGCAAGGCAACATACAAAGACACAAAAGATGTTCATTTAGAACACATTATTATGACAAAGTCCAGTTCCCTTTTCCCCTTCAACAAAATCCTCCTCCGTGTGTGTAGTGTGGTATCAGGAAAATTGCCTGCGACAAAGACATCTTTAGAGAAAATCCAAGCTCCAAAAAGAGAGGGAACCTTTTGTAAACCTTTCTATTATTTTTCTCGACTTTTCCGCATGTTAGTCACTGCTTTAATCCATTTTCGGAACTTTATTCGTTTCATTTTCATTTAAAAATACGAGTAACGTAATGTGAGTGTGTTATCTGCTACTTTACTGTATTATAATCGTTGTTCCATCTGGATCTGACAAAACGAGTGTAGACACATTACTTTACACACATACAGGGATTCGACGCAATGGATGAAGTGAACCTTTAAAATGCGCCCAAAACCTGCAGTGCATTTATATTCGAGTATCTCCTTTGATGATGCAGCTTCTTTCTGTTGGATTATTCATATGCCGCACTGACACTGCTACTCACAATCAGTGTGTGTGTGTATCTGTGCATGTGGAGGTTGCAACGCCAGTCGCAGTCGAATGATTATAATATGCATTCCTATTATCATCCTCCCCGGGAACCTACCTGCAACATGCCTTTTTAATGCGATTTTCATTATGGATTCCCTTCATTCTCATTTACAGTTTGGGAAGAATCATTGAGTTGTTGAGTGTGAGTGCCGCAAAGGAATGCAGAAAATCTGGTCTATTTGAGCCTTCTTTGTCCATATTGTTGCATGATTGTACTTTTCTCCCAGTAATCATTTTTGTATTTTGGGGCCCGTTTTTTATAAATGTCTGCATTGAGATGACACATTATTATTCAATGAAGGAGAAATGTCTCCTGAGATAAGTGGGAGACAAAGAGAAAGAAAAAAAGAAACGACATGGCAGTATAATATTCACTACAGTTATAATTCATTTCAGCAGAGAATCGTCATTATCATCATCACGATGAGTCTTTATCTTGATTAGCGGACAAAAAAAAGTTATTTGGAAAAGGTCTTGGCAGAGCACAAAAGGACCGCACAATCAATATTACCTCTACTCTCTTTCCAAGTTCAGTATACTTTTGTCGTTATTATTACCGCATTTCAGTTTTTTCAAGAATATTAATATTACTGCAATATTTCAGACAACAATAATAATAGGTGTGTATGCAACTGAAGCTTCTTTCTTTTTTCCACCTAACTGATTTTTTCTACTGCTGCAACAAACGTTCCTTTGTGTAAAAAATTATTACGCAATATATAGGGAAGCCATGTGTGAGTGTAAAGGCACCCCCTCATTACTTATTCGGAAAGAATGCGACAAAGAAGAAAATCAAAATTAAAGATTCGTTGATGCGAACTTGTACTGTCTCGTTTTTCTTTCTTCTTGTGAAGGTTACCCTACATCCCTGTACACACAGATAGAGAGAGAGAGAGTTGACAAGGCTGGTGCATACAAGGAACCCAGCCTTTTCTTCCCTGTTTCCTCTCTCTCTCTCATGTCTCCTGATTGTATCAGTTAAGTAGAAAAAACTAGTCTTGTGGAAGGAATGCATAACTTTTTGCGCTTCCTCGTCGTCTTTTCATGGCAGGAAGATTCCTTTGTATAATTTGAAAATAAGAAATCACGTATGCACCAAGCATCTCTCCTGCACAGTCGAGAGAGAATGTTGCCAGCAGACAAAATAGAAAATGAATAGATAGTAAAGAACTCTCTCTTCTCTCGGTGCACTGCACCTTCATCTAGAGCAACAACAATGTATACTAATGTTGTCTAAACTAAAATTCGTAATGTTGCTTTGTCTCCGTGCTGGCAGTAGCCGTTTGACGAAAATAAATACTCTTCCAGAATGAAAATTTTAGGATGCAATAAGGAAATATAAAGTAATCTGTAAATGACTCTTGCACACATTTCTCTCTCGTCGTGTTAAGTATGTAGAGAAATGCTAGTTTAGAGAGAAAATGCACAATGACCGTAATGGAATCAAACTAGCAAACATTCTAGGTATAAAAACACGCATTTACACAACCCCACGCGTCATTATCATTATTTCTTTCACGACGACGACAACAACAAGAAAACTATAAGGGGAAAAACAGACCACTGTTTATACATATAACGACGTCGTGAATGCGTCTTGACGATGCACATAATAATAATAATGTCTGTTGCAATTATTGCTTCACTGAAATTTCCCATTTACCGTCATTTTCCTCATTCCACTCACCCAGTCCACTTATTATGGATTTTTTTCTAGGAAAAGGAGAAAATAAGGAAATAGTAAAGAAAGAGAGGGTCCTCCAATCGTTTTTACTTTGTGCATATACACAGTGTGGGCACGCATCTTTCCATTAACTTGTGATTCATAATGTGTCCTCCACTTTTGGAGGAGGGAAACCTTTCTGTGTTATTGCCTATTATGTTACCAGAAGAGAAAGAGAAAATCCTAATGTATTCAAGCATGTACGAATACTAATGCTACTTTATACTGTACACTATACACAATCTTCTTTTTCAACTCACCAGTTCTCAGCAAGTAATTTCCCCCTGGAAAACCTGAAAATACCTACATCGAAAATGTATACATACAACATACTATGTGAACACGTACCTATAAGAAGACACAATGCCCCGCGAAACACCTATCTTTCTCTCTCCCCACATTCTTCCTGATTCTTCTTCTACCTATCTCTCTTACTATCTGGCGGCAATCTAGGGGAATTTTCCCCGTTTTCTCAGCTTCTCACGACCAACGCAGTTTTCTCCAAGTCGAGTCGTCTATTACACCACTTATCTTTTGTGTTAATGACGCTTGAAAAGTCATTAAATACCAGCGTTTTAATGCTTAAAAGAGGTAGCAGTGGTGATGGTGANAAAGTCATTAAATACCAGCGTTTTAATGCTTAAAAGAGGTAGCAGTGGTGATGGTGATGGTGACGGAGGTGGAAAGAAAAGAGAAAACGACCGAGCAAACAAGGGTAACATCACCTCTCGGATCCCATAGGCTCTATTTCTATTGCATAGATATACATACACATCGCATTTTTCTCTAGACCCGAGACCTTTATAACCTAGAATAGAGGTAGGGTCGTAAATGGAAAGCATTACAATATTGGTGCGTGGTTTCCAACGTCGGATGAAGAATGCTTGGGCGATGGCGGTAGTGGGAAGCCGTGTAACTGCAACACACCACATTGCGTAATACCAAAAGGCAACCAAACTCGCAACTCTTAAAATAATTTTTTCTCTCTCTAACGAACGTTGATGCAATTCCTTACAGTCTGCATAATACCAAACGTGTGGCTGCTTCTCAACGTTAATGTCGTGTATCGTGTGTTGAATGAGTGGCATTACAATAACGGCAACTGCTAGTTGGCATCCACTACTACATGACATCCCCATCATTGTCGTCGTCATTACAGGAGCTTCACTCATTCGTTTAAAAACCAGCAGCCACTACAACAACCAAACTTACAACGGCACCCTCAATATTGTTCTTATTAATATCGTTCTACAAAACCCCCAACGAAACCACTCTTTGTGACTGTTTCGAAACGAGAGCATTTTGAGTTCTCCTGGTGTTTTCCTGGTAGAAGTGCCTTGTGGATCGTTGTGGTGGGGGAAGAGTGCACCGGCCAGGAAGCGGGAAAAGTTGCCAAGAAAGAAAGAGAGAGATCTACGGCCATGTTGATGGGAATGAAGCGTATCAATTCTCATTATGAAATCCGGCAGTCGCTCTTAAGATCCCAGTGTTTTTGAGGTTGTATTTTGCTCGAGTTATGACTTTTTCTCCCAATTTTGAAACTTGGTTCACAGTTAACTGCTTATATATATATTATGCAGAATGGGCATAATAATGTGTTTTTACAGGATCATGTCGTGGTATATCCACCGCATCACCTCGCCGGTAATGAATATTCACTGTCAACTTTTATCTTCTGTAAAAGTCATGACTGGTTTTCCCCAAATGAAGGAAATGAACGAGGCGAGAAGAGATATCAGAGATGTGCAGCTTTTTAGCTGTTATCGTCCTTTAAAATTTACTTGCAGGCAGTGTAGGGGTATCACCGGCAAGTTAAAACGGGATGGCTTGTGATAAGCACCTAATTTTATCGTAAAAAGTAGTATTAGTGGTACTAGTAGTAATAATAACGCCGTCATAATATGCTTGGCAGCCTACTAACAAGTTACAAAAGGAAATGCATGTTGTCTGTCTCACATCGTCAGTCACCATTACCACAAAGGGAGAGAGAGAGTGATGCAGGAGTACGGGAATTATTCAAGTGAGGTATTATATTATTATTATTATTATTATGACGGCGCAATTTTTCACCCTCGTTTCTTCCCGATTATTAGGAACATTTTCCATAAAAGTTGCCTTTTTTACTGTACCATTATTCATTATTACCGGGTTACATGCTTCTACTTACCAGCCAAACAACAGGATTGCCTTATTAGGTAAAGTAAGTAATGGTGCAAGTGGATTTCGGAATATAAATATGGTATCCTCTCCCACTACTCTCGTGCAGTCGCTCTATCTGTTTTGAAAGCAACCACACGGAGGAACCACTGACTGCGTTAGGAAATGGAATGGGAAAAGTGCATTTTTGGATTTCGGTTCCCCTAATGTACCTAGTGCACACACATATGTCTACTAAACAGACATAGTTTGCTTTGTCATCTGGCCAGGGTTTTCACATGAGAAAGTATAGTGCTGTGTAGATAGTTATATGACTGCGGCCAAAGAAAAAATGAGCAAGGTTCATGACTTTGTGTGTTGGTGCGTTTTCTTTCAGTAGTTTTTTTGTTGTATTGGGACTTGATGTCGTTCGCACTGTTCATTTGTTCATTTGCGTGCATAAAATAGCTATCGATCAAGTAGAAATGGAAATGCGCTGTTTTTTTGTTGTATTGTGACTTGATGTCGTTCGCACTGTTCATTTGTTCATTTGCGTGCATAAAATAGCTATCGATCAAGTAGAAATGGAAATGCGCTTATCTATTTTTCACTTTGTGCCGTCCTCCTGACTACCCCAACAACGAAAATGATTTTTTTCTTGGTAGGATAGGACAGGACAAGTATACACAAATAGTAGTTGTTTTATCTAATAAGTACGACGAATATAAACAGTATTGAAATAATAGTTGCATTTTGGGTGCGGTTTGTCATCATCAATATTACATTTTCTTTCTTCTGCATGGTTGCTACTGCGTAAAATCGACAACCGCCTCTGATAAAAAGCTGCAAGAAGGGAAGAACGCACACGTATCGAAAGAAAAACGCAAGTTGATGATCAAGATGATAGCTACTACAACAAACAGCACGATAACATTCCCAGAATATTGTTACTATTTTATAAGTTTGCAACCACATTAAATTTCAATATCATGCTGGCAAGTAGACAATGAATGCCGAACCCTCTCTACAGTACAAATCAATAGTTCGAAGAAAAACGCAGGTGTAAACGCTCAACATAGTCCTCAACCCTGACTATCTTTTTGTCTCTTGTAACAAGTTTTGGTATTGAACTTTCCTGTAAGTAAGTAGCAGAGAAAGGACGTGACTCATCCTGGGCGACGATGTTGTCATGCCGTGTTGGCAAATTGGATTGGGACATCGAACCCTATGTGAAATGTTGCAAAATTTTAATTTGGTTTTTTTTTCTGGAAATAGACTTTCATGTGAATTTGATGTACAAAAGTGTACGTCATATGGCACACCAATGGCATTTTGTAACAGGCTGCTGCGCGGTTGTATTTGTAATGTACCTTCTGTGTATTTTTTGACGTGTGTAACAAAGTTGACGGTTGGTAGTTAAATGACAGTTTCTATATACTCGCAACTGCACACGCATTTTATTTTGTGAAAACTGGTGTGATATGATATTGACGACACCGACACCCCGGGTTTTTTTATTCCCAGCAATAAGCTGACATGCAAAATGTCAAAAATGAAATGTTTTTGAAATTGTCACATGAAAACCGCGTACTATAAATTTTCCAATTTTGACGTAATTTCACCTGCACCCTCCCAAGTTCAAACTGGAATTTTGCGGTAATATATTTAGCAGTAGTTGCTAAATTTCCATGTGGGACCTTAATTGCGCTTTTTTATCTTTCAAAAATATTGCGCAAAGAGGATTTACCTTTTACAGTTTATTTTGCCACCAGAAAACTTACAAAGAAAAGGCAGAACTAAACAGACAAGCGATTATGCTCTTTCAAAAGATTACGTATTTGCAAAACTCCACATATGGCTTAATAGAGCATGGATACAAGTTTATAGTACACAAACCCATGTTTAAACACATTATTTTAAAAATTCATTACAAAAGTTGGGATTTCCCGCAAAACCAAAACTTTTTAACTCAATGAAAATGTACATGCAGTCAGTAATAATCTACATTTCAAAAAAGTTCTACAACGCAGTCATATCCATCTATCCATCGTAGACCCATCATCTCGCTGGGAGATGCCATTTTTGTGTATAAAAAAGTTAAAACAAAGTAAATAAGCCCTCTCAGCAAAGACCAAACCAACTCTCTTAGCTGAAAAACAACCCAGCCGGAGCTGCGGAAGCAGCAGTAGATTTAATGAAAAGTTGCAATAATTTTTGGGGGCAATCATGCGCTCCACTAGTGCTCCATTATTACGGTTATGGAGCCAATGATTATCTCTCTCTCTCTCTCTTTGATTATGTATGTGTTTTAGTAATCCAACCAACCCTGTGCCCAGTGATGTATGCTTCTATCGACTTTGACTTTTTCAACGGCTCACCGGATTATTATAAGCCTAACTCATAAATAGTTTCACTAAACTTGCCAGAAATATACACAGCGGATGAATACACTGTTGTCTGTTGTTTCTTCTCTGTATTTTTTCGTAACTCTTGTCTTCTTTCACATTGTCGTTGTGGTTTATGTAACTTGCAAAAGTTTTCCCCAAAAAGCACATTTTTGCCGTGAATTAAGCGCGCTACTAAAATGGAATCAACTAACTTTTAACCATTTTCTCGAAAGAAAAGTGTTGTGTTGCTGCTTCTTTTTGTTGTCCTGCTGGCGTAAAAAACTGGCTTGTGGATAGGATAGAGGCATATTATCATCCTTTCTACATGGTAAACTCATGATGATAATGGGTTCTTTCAAGGGAAAACTGTACAAACTAACCACTATTTCTCGCTTTTTTGTCCGGGT
>JAHZNB010002174.1:0-27913 GCA_027744295.1 Callyntrura guangdongensis | reverse complement strand
AATAAGGACAACGTGCGTCTCACCAAAAATAACCTGAAATTACCACAACATTATGCAGCGCAATAGTGTGCGGTAGCGGCACTGCACCTCTTGACATAACCACAGACAGAGAGAGAGAAATGCAAAGAACAAGAAAAAGCAAGTTCATAACAACGACAACAAAATAGCAAAAAAAGTCGAAAGTCGTGAGAGAAAGAGAAAAGGAGGGAGAGAGACAAGAACAAGTAACTCTATAGTATATAGCCTGCCACCCTGCCATAAGATGAAAAGGAGTTGTAGAATGAAAGCAGCAGAGGTGGATATAGAGTTTTTTTTATAATGGCTTGCAATAATCAAACCTTTTATATAAACTTTCATTATTATGATTATTCACCTCTTTTCTATTCCAGGCATGAAAAGAAAATGAGCATTTTACCATTACCCTGACTATATAGTACCGACCGGCCCATAGCTTCTACTTAGCAAACGCTGTAAAAAAAATCTAAAAAAAGAAGGCACGCAGGTAGGTGGAGGCTGTATTAAAGTTTCTGCAAGCCGGGTAATATGGGGTTTGCCTAGAGGCTGTTTTGTATTACCTTGAGTTAAGCTTTCCAAGTATTGCTGCTGTCGTCGCACATAGATTTACAGATTTACTTTGTAACGTTATGTGCACAATACAAAACACACACACACAAGTCAACAGTAACAACAACATTTGTGAATTTTGCTTATTTAATATTTAGTCGTCTTTGCTTTCAGAAAGAGGAGCAACATGCAACCTGGGGAATGATTATTATTATGATTATTGTCGTAGTATGGTTGTGTGTGTGTGTGTTTGTCGGAAACGTGTACATGTACACTTTTCTCTCTCTTGTTGATGCAATACTCGTTTTTCTATTTTCTCGTTGTGTGCGCAACGTACTCATCCAGTAAAATCAGCCACGAACCCAAAAAACGTAATAGTTCCCTGATAATATAGAATTTTAGCATTCTCGTATTGTCTCCACAGTTGTCCCTGTGCACTTTTTACATTGAATTTTATACGATGATAAAAAGCCGGTTGCCGGTTTTAAGTCATCTGCTGCGGCTTCCTAGGCTCTACATAAGCTTGTTTTTTTTCATTTAGCTAAGGAAATTCTGAGAAAACTCTTTCAGCACATAGGTATGTAATGTAGGAATGTATAAGGAATCTCACTCAGTTTTTGTACGCACATATAGTACATATGTATAAAAGGAAATAAATTTAAGTTTATAACTTGGATGGCTATATTTGAACCTCACGTAAAGGCTCTATAATCCATGTTGATGTGGTACCGTTCTTTTACTGCTTGACCGATGGTGGAATAGATGGTATTGTGTAGTGGTGAATAAGAATGAGAATAAACTTACAACTTGCTTTAGAATCGACCACCAAATGGTTCTAACTTCACTCTCTCTCTCTCTCTCCGTCTCTTACACATATACACACAATCAACGTGGTATTTGCTTCTTTACGTTGATGGTCAGCATGTCTGACCAAAATTAACATTCCAGCTGCATCCTCCTCTAGTGAAGTAAAGAAAAGCACCAGCACAATATAAAAAGGGAAATGGTAAAAGTAAACGATATGAAATGTATCAAGGCAAAGACGTTTTAAGAGAAAACTGCGAAAAAGACTCAATTCTCAATGCGTACTACTTTTTTTCTTTTTCATTCAAGTAAACGTTTTCTCCGGTTCTATAAGGTAGCTCGTTTGCCTTACTTATCATTATCATTAATACCTAACCACACACCATACCAGTTATGACTTGAACTTCCACAACTATGTACAATCCTATGTTGAGTGAACGAGAGAGAGAGAGAGAAGATCTCCAGGAAAAGACGGAAAAGGCAGCAGTAACACATATACATATACACAATAAGAAAACGGATGCATTATGGAAAAAGCTCATTTGTTGAATCGTCTACCTGCACTGCCTTTTTTATCGTTTGTCTGTTTCAAGACTGTTATGGTGTACTTTCTACTCAAATAAATGCCACACTGCATTCCCACTATCGCATTTTTTTACCGCGACGATCTGCGAATAGGAAAAACCTTTACTACTGCTGTTTTGAATGTTTCTCTAGAAGCTCCTCTCGTCGACGCTACTGGTGCTGTATAGCATTGCTCACTTTTTTCTCTACTACTACTGTGTGTGCATGAGTACAGAGAAAGGCAACTTGTTACATTTATCCACCTCCTACCTTCCTCTCTTGGTTTTTTTCTTAATATACAATATAGGTATTTTGTTTCATGTTACAAAACAATATTCATTTCTTCTTTAGAGCTTTAACGGTTACTCAAGTAATAATCACGTACATACGAACAAGTTTATAGTATCAGTAGTTGTTGTGGCAGGCGCACACAGCGTCAGAAAAATAAGTGCATGACAAGTAGCACTTGAGAGCGTATTCCTTTATGGGAAACACATAGTAGACCAGGAAAATGGGCGCACTGCATTCCGGTTATAGATCGCGTAAACTTTTTGGCTAATAAGTATGATTCCATCAAGGCAATCTGACAGTGTTATTTTCTTTATTGCAAACCCTCTCTTTCTACCTTATTTTCTAGCCGTCATTTTATTTGATGAAAATTGGTACTTGGCACAGGTATTTAAAAGATATTCATTTCTGTTGAACTTTCTTCCGGTTTGTGTGTGCATAATAGTATTTGTATTACTTTTCTACCTGCTGCTTGGCCGAACATTGAAAACTTTTGATGTTTTCACTGCACATGGTTATTTATATATGACGGTTGTTTTGCATGACTAGATTTATTTCAACGTTTACAAAGGTCAGATATGGGATTGAATGAAACCAAGGGGAAGCAATGAGCGCCCAGCTGTCTTAAAAAGCTGTTACTGTTTAAAAGAGAAGAGAGGTGAGGCTATGCTGCACGTGAAATGAATTTCTCTGTTTGAGAAACGCCAAAAAATCATGTCTAATTCGTTCTGATATGCGTGTTCAGAAGGCAAACAACACCGCTCAGGCAAAAGCAAACTGAGACAGAAAAAAATACCACAGTTGAAATTATTTTCTTGGAAAGTTTTGTCCGTGTATAAAATAAAGACCGTTATTGTGCTGCTTGTACCAAGATGACGGATCAGTAGAGGGAAGCAGAGAGACATTTTACGGAGAGAAGGAAACGGTTTCCCCAACGTAATTTGCATGTTTGTAATATATTCAAATGCAAAAAACAATCGATGATAAATCATAAAAAGAATTTTTATTTGACCCCGGCATATTATAAGATGTGTAGAGCACAAAGTCAGTGTAAAACAAAAACGTGTGTGTGTATGTGCTGGTTGTACACAGCAATAATAACAACATCGCATTCTTTAAAGAACGTAAAACAGACCAAATTGTACGTTGCATGTCATAAAGAACAGTAAAAACGTACAAGACAGCATGCCAATAGGTCGAAAAAATGCAAATGCATAGAAAATAGTCGTATTATTATGTCATGTTTACCATGTTTTGCTCTTGTTGTTTGTCTACCTCAGACAAATCTGAGGAGGAGAATCAATTTCTCAAATATTTTGAATGCTTGCAATACATATTATTATTATGATTGTTATTAATGTCATTCCGTCTGGCATACCATGTTTCTGTACCTATACTAGTATAGGTATTGGTGTTCTATTATAGGTATAAGAAGGGTTGCATACCCGCTCGTTTATGCTGGTAACATGAGAAGACAAACAATCATTAGTGTCAAAAGGGAATAAGTCAACAAACAATCAATAGATATTTACATAAAATATTTGAAACGAGATATGCCTGTTGTTCTGCCTGCCTACAACAAAAAAGCTCATCAACTTGTGCATCCATATCCATTCACCCATGTACGCATGCAAACATTCATAATATCATCAATAACAGACAAACAAGACATGCTTAGAATTTTCTACGTTACTATAAAACTTTCAGGGCAAAAATGATAATATCCCAACAACGAGATCAAAATCGTTGAAAGGGGAATAATACCCCAGCCTGAGAGCAGCAGTCAACAATCACGGCTCTCTCTCTCTCTCTCGCCCTCCCTTTCTTTTTTTGGTATTCCTGCTTGGGAAGTCAGCAGCAATCGCTGGACTTGGTTTTGTTTCTGCGATAAAACCTATTATTGCTTCATGCTGCTCCTCTCCTAGCATTGCTGCTAGTCAAAAAAATGCTTACAAACAAACCTGATCATNTTGGAGATAAATAGATGAACAAGTCGTTCGTTCTGCGATGTTGATAAATATATACTGTGCTAACTGGGCTATCGCAACGATTACGATACGGATACACGAGGAGATTATGATTTTTTATGCCAAAATAAAACAATTGAGTCTCCTACTAAAATATAGAACGTGGTTGTTTTTTTACTCTGTTCGATGACGAGCCGAGACTTTGTTTGCAACAACAGCATAGTCTGCAGACAATATACATAAACAGTTTGATTTAAGTACAGGTATCGATATTGATCATTATCATATAACACGCACCCCTGGTTCATCATCATCGACATCATCATCGTCATCATAAATGTGCAGGAACGATATTATTTAACGTTAAATGCATTCTTAATAGGTTTTCAACTACCGGTAATCGCGATACCGATACTGATACAGAAAATGAGACAGTAAAATTTTTATACCCGTTTTCTCTCTCTCTCGACCCGTATCATTAATTTTTTATCTTGTTTGCTAACCAGAAAAAAATCAGTTTGTACATAATATATGTTACGTACTCGTACCCTCACTACTTTCACGACACACCGTGCTAGTTAGTGGTGATGCTCAGCAGTTAGAATCGAAATGAGTCTTTGATGATACGGTGATAAAAACAGCTATTATTACAATGTTGTGCTGTTACCACTGCGCCGTGTTTACTGATCCGCTGTCTACTGCTGCATCAAATACAACTTGCCACAACCACAGGAGCGGCAACATTACCATTAGTGGAGAAGAAGCAGAATATGAAACACGAGTAGACAAAAAGAGTATATATATTTTATGGATAATGTTGGTATATTACTGCGCGTTCATTTGACTGGTGTAAAATAGGAGGAAACTGAGTGAATCGATGACTTGGACGGGAGAGATGTAACCAAATAGCGAGAAACAAAACATGCCAACATGCAACTGTTTCGGGCACACACACATTGATGCAGAGAGAGAGAGAGTCATAAATGAATAGCAGTAAAAGAGGAAATAGGGAGAGCAAAAATACTGGTATTTCCAACATCCATAGTCAGACTGACTACCTTTAATTAATAACTGTTCAGCTATGGTTATCCGAAACTTGTGGTGGACTGATTGTACTAATGACCTCAATGATCTGTGAAGCATTCATCCAATGCTTCTATATCTTTTCGTGTCTTTTACTAAATACTTGTTTCTGCTATTACTCCTGGTAGCCCTGCTACCGACCAACAAACCAAACCAACAATTCCCGGCAATCCAACCAACTTGTGTTTGTATATCTATCATTGGTACACGTTTTATAAAGGAAATGCGGACAGCCATTTCACTAATACGAAGTCATGTCGCTGCATTCCCTCTCCCTCTCGCTCACTCTTTAACTATCCAGAGGAATATCCGTAATCACCCACAATATATTATTGGTACGGGAAAGAGAATCTTGTTTTAAATGGCTAGTAATCAACTTGATGACCTTGTTCTCACTACAGGGTTAGCTATTACAACTGCTACCGCTGCTGCTACGGGCGGTATAAGAGAAATTGTGCGTTCATAATATACGGTGGGTTCGATCTGATGTTTGTGCGCATTCCGCTTAACTACTAAACTACCTATATATTATTACAGTTTGTGGTGAGTAATTAAAGCTGGGCTATTGTCTGGAGAAAATATGCAGAGGCGAGAGAGAGAGAGAGAGAGAAGGGCAGAATTCAACAGTGGTACGGCATCTTATTTTTCCGATGAATTCCAGTTCACAAAATATTTATCAGCAGAAAGAACCAAGCCAAAGTTGTTTTTGTTTTACTGTCATAGAGTTACGGCACTAAGGCTGTAATTGAACGTGGACTGCTTACGAGATGGAACGAAATGTCGATACCTTTTGTCTGTACAAATGCTGTACTGTATCATTATTGCTCATTGTCGTGTATGTGTTGCCGCGGCTATCATATTTACTCACCAAAATACATTAAACTTGCTTCTACAGAAATGCACCTATATTGTATTCGATGTACGGCTAATGGCTAATATTTAATATGCACATTACGTATGTGCTCGTTGTTGTTTTTCTTTTATTCAACTGAAATAATCTATTGGTAAAAATTAACATCCCGGTTAGCCAACGCTAATCCGGTTTTTTAGACGACGTCGTGATAAATACCTCATTCGTAGTAGGCATGGAACAAGCTGATAAGTACAATTGATCTATGCAACCCCACAACTGTTCAACTGTTCATCCTTAGGCAACTCAACTGTATAATGTATTGTTTTGGTTCATCGAGGAAAAGCTTCATTAAAATATCCTATTTATTTACTTTTTGTTCTTCCAATCTTTGTTTCTTAATCAAACGGTAAAGTAGCGAAAAGGTCCAATACAATTCCAATGGCATTTTTACTGATAAACAATATTTATTACTTACTTAGCCCACCAAACGTGCGGCGGAGTGACGCTCGAACCAATCTATAATGCCTTCTCTTCTAATCCAGTAAAAAACTGAACCGCAGACAGAAAAGGAGGAGAGGACGAGAAAGGAGATGGACACAGATTTTCAAAAGTACGTGAGTGAACTCGATTTCTTACCTAAAACAAACCAGAAAAAAATCAGACATTAATTAATTTGTAAAAGCAACCCAAGCACGTAATTTTCCTTAGAATAAATAATACACTCATTTTTTTCACTTGAAGCATGAATTGATTGTAATCATTATGGAGCAGCTGTCCGTCAAAATTGTCAGGTATGAAACAAATTGTATCACAAAAGGAAGTGTGGATGGAGAAAATTAAGGGGTTTTGTTTGATTCGAAAAAAATCCATCCCCTATGATGATCAACAAGGAGGAAGATGGCATGATTACTGCTGAAAGTAAAGATGTGGAAATTTTATACGATATGATATGGGTACATGTGTAGCGTGTTATTAGTATGCATGCATGACATGTAGTATTCAATTAGAAAATAAAATCGGATGAGTAGATTTTCTCTGTAATTTGAAATTTGCCTTTAACATCGCTACTGCTACTAACAAACAATCATATGGTAAGGATAATGCTACACAGTATGTGTGGAGGATGGTAATACTCCGGCGTAATTTGATCTATGCATGGTTGAGTAAATCTAATTCAAGTGAAAGCATGTATGTATGAAATGCGGAACATGTAGAACCTAACCGAATTAGTTGGAGCAGACCTAAATACAATTAAAAATGGAACTTGGTTCATTAATAAACGTAATACTGTTCATGCCATAAATTAAAATTCACCAACCAGCTCTGATGTTGATGTTCTTCTGTGGTGCTCTGTTGATGTGCTCTCAAAGGAAACCCAAAAAATTAAGGACATGGGCATATTAAAGTTAAAATGCCTACATGTTTAACTCTGATAAACTGACGCATTTCATTGTGATACCTTTCCCCCTTCTTTTTCAACAACACCAAAAATTCTCTTAACGTTTATTTTCGTTGTGTATGCATGCCTGATATTACAAACATAAATGAGCGTATATCATTCCCTTTTTTATTTTTCCTACAAAATATTACACTTTTCTCGTGCCCTCTCTCCACACAGTATGCCACATTATATCATCATATTTTTTCTGTTTTTCTCTCTCTCTCTCTCTCTTTCTTTCTCTTCCACTTGTATCACATGTAATGTGTATTATGCAAATGATAATGTCTGTATAGATCTACTTTATAATACTTCCACTTTCTATCTCTTCCTAAAACATACTAACTTGCACTTGTTCAACATGCCAATTTATTATCTTCATAAATTCAATCTCCCCATGAAATCTAATTTCGAAACATACAACCCTTTTCCCCTACTTTACTGGCTTTACTACCACCATCATCATCATCAACACTACTACATACTTACTACCACTTCTATGCTCTTTAACTCATGTCTTATACAAGCGGACATATAAACACGTACCTACACACTTATTTACTGTTTCTGTCTTTTCATGCGCGCATGCATTTGTACAAAGAGCAGTAAATACCTAAATATTTCCTAAAAGTCCTCTCTGCCCAGTGATCCTCTCTTTTTTCCTTTCTTACATAATCTGGTTCTTTCGCCGGTATGACATGCACACAACATTACATATCCACACACTCCCGACTCCCGACATATCAACAACAACAACATAAGAGTAGTAAATACTTTTAAGAGGAACGTACTACGTCGACAATCATGATGACGATCCCGCTCCCGTGTGGTATTAAGAATGCAGAGCTCTAGTAGTATTTATTCCATTTTCTACAACTTGACAACATTGCTTTCAACTTTTATGAATGCAACGTTGTAAATATTCACCACGGAGCCATTTTCATTGCTTATTAAAAATACGTACCGTTTAAAGTATTTCTCTATTTCTCTGGTTGTTCTTGTGTACTACTACTTGTGTACTTGTGTAGTAGTAGTAGTAATTGTGGGGCAGTGATAAACAAGTTAGTAGTGGAGGTCGGAGTATTTTACTCGTCTCTCTCTCTCTCCCTCTCCGCCACCACACCACTTGCTCTGCGCTGCTTTACTTTACGTGGCCGCTGAGATTTTACTGCTTGTTATTCCTTTCATAATATATCATGTCTTTTACTACGCCTCGCTTCTATATTCCCATTACTCTTTTGCTACTACTCTCCACATGGTGATCAACATATATTTTCCTGTGTAGTATGTGGATGTTAAAATGTGTATCACTGCATGTATGCAATCATTTGATCATAAGTTATTTTCACGGAAGATTATGAATTCACAAAAAAATGGTATATAGATTTTTATATGGCTTGTATTGCTACTTATTACGACCACAGAGAGGTCGAACAAAGATAAGAAACCCCAGCGCGTTCCAATGCGGTTTTATAGCGCTCACTCTTTAGCTGCTGTAAAAAAAGTCTCCACGAGAATATGTGCAGTAGTACGTAGAAGTAACCAAAGTCTCTATTCACGTACGTTGTCCTCATTAAACAGTATGAATGCATGTCCTCTTTTGACAGTTTGAACACCTCACAGACCAACAAAAAAGTCATATAATGCTCAGATCGGGATCGTGTAATAAACTTTGTTGTGTATGGAATGCTACTTTTTATTGTTATTATTAATATTAGCGGAGCAGCGCTTATCATAACTTATTAGAGAAATTTGGTAAAACGAGGAGAACTTTGTAGTAGCAACCGTGCTGTTGGTGGTAGCAGCAAAGTGGCAGTAAATGTTTGTCTGATTTGCAAAAAGACATATTTAGCAGAACGAGAAACGAGACGAAATGAGTTCTTCTTGTCGTTCACTGTGTGCCAATTACAAAGTTTTATTGACGACAAAAAGAGCAGCTTGTTGTAATAACTTTTGTCATGAAGGCTACTCCCGCTGCGTACACTTTTACTGTATACCAACACATGCATACACACACACTGTGTTTGTATGCGTGTGTGTACTTAACCGGCTGCTTTTTGACTTGTTCATGACTTGACGATGACGAGCAGCATTATACTTAATGCCTCTCTGTTGTTATCATTTCATGTGTGTGTGTATTTGTGTTTCTGTGTTGTGATGTGCGAGTCAAAAGTGAATTCATTTCACGGAAATAAAACAAGCCCTCAGTAAAAAAAGACGAAAGGTAACGTAAAGAGAGGGAAAGAAAAAAAAGAGCTGAGGGAGCACCTGCTTTCTGTCACACCAAAATTTAAATCACTGAAACGTCTATCGTAAAGTCAAAACTTAAATTCGTGGGGAAAGCATTAAAGCTCGCCAACGAAGAGAGAGACGACGATGAATAATAATAAAAATGCGTCATGTTAACGAAGGCAGGCGAAGACGAAGAGAACGAAAAGGAACTAAAATGAATTTACCGTATTTGAAGCAGCAGTAGCAAAACATTCTTGAGTTATATTGACATGGGCAAACTATATTACTCCAATATTTTACGTGCGAGCTTTTTTTGGGTTTCTTTCTCGCTACCAGCGTGCAAACTAGAAACTAACTACTGTAGCAAAACATTCTTGAGTTATATTGACATGGGCAAACTATATTACTCCAATATTTTACGTGCGAGCTTTTTTTGGGTTTCTTTCTCGCTACCAGCGTGCAAACTAGAAACTAACCACCGGATCTTTATAATTTTGTATATGCTTACGACACTACATACATATATTATATGTACACACACTCGTCTTTCAACTCTCCTCCTGCTTTCAATTGGCTTTTATTTAGTTTATATGTATGGGTGTACAGTGTACACACAGGCAGATTTTAATACATCATTTCATGGAACGAACAACATTGTACTTTTAATGCACTTTCTGTTCCAAGCACACAAGTCAAGTTGTTTCCTTTTTGCTGATATATACCTTTCATATAACCTAGTATTAAGGTTGTTCAGTACTACTCTTTACTATTACTATTGCCGAGAAGAAAGTGGAGAAAAACGCGAGCCTGTGAATCGTAGCTCACATCTCAGCTCACGTACTGGTAAACAACTTAAGACTCCCGCAGGTATTGAACTTTCCTTTACGGTGATTATTCTTTTAGGTCGGCGTATTTATGTATTCTCTCGTACTAACATATACACACGAGCCTATGTATATGACACAAGACGTGTATAGCAGAAGGCATCCAACTACTTTATGCTTTCGCTGTGCTTGCTTTCGAAGGTCTACAACTTTTTTTTGTAAGTGGGAAAAATAGTTTTTACGTGTTATAGACTGCCAGAGAGCTTTTTATTTCCACAAATGCAATATTCGTGTACTTTTTAGATTGACGACTTTGCCGGCCGGCCGGCTTCCACTTGGATGATTCATAACACAAGTCCAGTGAGTACATATAGTGGTAGTAACCATCACCATCATCAGCAGTGTAAAAAGTAGTAAATTTCTACACGTCCTCCCCCTCCATCCTTCTTCTTTCCGTACTACATACACATACACACTGTTTGTTTTTACTCCAAAACGTGTATCAGCACTTTTTTTTAGATACAGTTAGTCAAAAAAATAAAATCTGCCAAGTTCTATGGTAGGACTCTGTAATTATGAAGTGGCATAAAATAAAACAGCTCTTCAAGAGGTATCTGCACTGCACATTAGCACAACACAGCATTTTTTTTACCACAACGCTACTATTATAGCATCTGCAACGCAACATCATTTCCGCGCGCACATCGTAATACTGAGCAAAAAATGAGAAATGCTCTTTGGGTACATCCTATATAAATGGAAGAACAACTTTGCCCATTACCCAATTCACCAATGGAATGTGTCAAAAAAGTGTACAAAAATTTTGGCAAAAGTAAATAAAAAAAACCGTAAGGTTCCCTCTAAACAATCTCCTTTGCTGCTGAGTTACATGCTACTTGTGCATATTAAAGATTGCGGTATGCCATTGGTAAACAAATGGAGAAACTTTTTTTTTGCCAAAAATGAAAACGATGAACGGTAACATGCACTCATCATGGAGTAGATGAAAAACCAACGATCCTCCTCATCGTCGGATATAAGCATGTATGTATGTATGCCGTAAATAAACATTCTACGTCACGTTTTCCATGTTAAATTTTGCATCTATCTTAATGCAAACCTTACGCCCACGTCATTGAGAGCACTTGCACTACAAAAGCAGAAAGTGTAAACTTAGTTGTCGGTCCAACCATCATATTATCATTAAAACTATCATATGCGTTTTCCTAACAAAATAGTTTTCTCTCTATTCTTACATTAAAAGCAGTTTCGTTTACCAAAAAACAGTCATCTGCTACAAGGGACAAAGAGAATAGTTGATTTTACGAGCGAGTTTGGCAATCCAAGGGCGATGATAAACAGCATTATCACTGGAAACGAAATTACAAGGACATCGTCATAATGAAAGCTAATGCTTTACCAGAGGCATTGTCACTACTCATTTACTTCCCATGTCAGCATTTTCAGGAAAAAGTACTTGTGGTCGCCGCACAATTTCATTCTGGCTCGGCTCTTGATCAGCTTCAGCTTTATCGTGAATGAAAAATCTAATGACGTTCCTCATCAACCCAAACTATTCTACTGCAACGAACGTCTTCCTTTTTATCCTGTTTTGTTCTTATTTTAGTTTTTTTCGGTTACTGCATAAAATCAAACTAATGCAATGTAATATAATCGAATATCATCATCATCGTCAACGCAGAAACAGCCTTGGTACCATTGCCGGCGTCATTCTGTTGCCTTTTTCTTTCATTTGAGTAGCTTGTCTAATGGACTGTGCGAGTTATGGACTGGAAGCACGAATGAACACAGTAAAGTCTATTTTTTGAGTGAGAATGAGAGGAGAGTAAATTCGGTCATTCGCTGACTTCCTCCTTCTCTTTGGTCACTTACTGGTAATAGTATACAATTCTTCTCTCTACACAGAGAGTCCTCTTCTAACATAAAAAAATGCAATGTGGTACAGCCTCTTTCTTCTTTATAGAGTATATTAGTCACAGCATTGCCATCATGTTCTAATGCATACTACCACCACTCGTCATAGTGTGACCATGTGGTATCCAGAAAACACCAGAGAAGGGAAGATATAAAAAAACTAAAAAAGAACTACTGAGTAGAAAAGAAGAGTCATCATCACTGATGGAGAATAAATACCTAACGAAAAATTGTGATGGTGTGCTGTCTTAGAGGCAGAAAGTTTTATGGGATGTATATAGGGACATACCGCCATACGTACATAAACATTCTGTTTGTTTGTATACATCCGAGCAAAGACGTAACTGGCCGTGAGTAATAAGATCAAGTATTTCCTTGCTGAGATGGTAGTAGTGTGCAAAGTTTTTATGTACACAAGCGAACCGAACAAGGGCCAAACAAAAATGTTTTATTTTTCTCCTATTTTTTGTCTCTAGAGTCTGACTGAAAGAAAATCAGTTGAAACCACAAAATGTAGTCTTTCCCCAAAAGACTCGGGTATAGTTTTATACAAGCTTGTACAATGAATGTCTGGCATGTATATAGTCAGCACATTGTCAGATTTTTCGTTTTTTTGTATATAACGGCATTAAAACAAAAGATGCAAGAAAACCAGGACAAGCGCGTATGAAAGAGAAGCTAAGACATTTTAAAAGAAATACGAGATGATACGAGAAGGAGAAAAAAAACGAGAGAAAATCTTATCTTGGTGGCGGCGGGGAGTATTTTACGAGGGTCAACTGGTTAGAAAAAGATCAAATCGTTTGAACTGAACCGTACACTGGAGATTTGCAAACAATTATTCATGTAAAACATGATTGCTTTGTGTGGTGATGTGTAAAATACAGTATAGAAAATGAGCTAAATATTCATGTTGTTGTGTTCTTGTGAGGAAGTTTTGCATTGATTGTGCAAAGACGGGCGCAAGTTAGGAATGCATTCACGTACGTACGCGACCGTGTTTAAACATTGTATCTGCAAGGCATTTTGCTTTTTTAGACTTTGTGTTTTTCATTAAACAATATAATTACACTGGTATTTGGGCAAGAGAAGGAAAAGAGAAGTTTTTAAGTGATTTATAAGTTGGTACCTCCCACATGAGTAAAGGAAAGATTTTAATTGCAAATCTGATCCATTAACGAGGTTGTACAAGCCTGTTGAGATTTGAATTGGGTGTAGGAGAATAAGTTTACACTTTGGTAAATAAACATGATTGCAGCAATTTGTAAAGAAGGTTTGGTGCATACACACAGTGACGGAGAAAATTGAACGGTCAATGCGCTCATGTATAAAAGTTCTGCAAAGGAAGAGGGGAAACGATTGGTTCTTTTAAAATTACTGTTAAAAATGCTCTTTTATCGTAAAGTGCATAATGGCATTAATTGGGGAAAGCTGATGATAGTGATAATAACGATAAACAGTAAATTTGCTTGAACTTTTCCGTTTTGTGTGACCATGTTGCCAATTTAAAGTCGTATATTTAGTCAAACAACGAATCACGACAGAATAAATAGTTAGTATTGAGTTTAAAAAGTATCACTATACACCGTTATCTGAAAAAAATTATACTATAAAATGGACACACATGTGAATGCCGAAATTACATTACTTGACGCCATCATCGTAAAAGAAGAAAATGGCACATTCAATCATTTCGTGCATCTGACGCATTGAAAAATTTGACAGTTATTCAGTGGCGTATGCAGTAGCACTTTTAGCAAGTTCAACATGTAAGATAAAAGAGGTTACTTTATAGTTTATTGCTATCAACATTAAGAAATCCTGAATTTTTAAAGTCAAAGGTATTCCCAGTAGCTAAATAGAAGCAGGTAACAGATAATAATACTTTGTAATGGATGGCGGAAACAGAAAAAAAATCTTTCATTCAAAGAATGCTTCAGTAATTACAAATTTACATCATCCACTCTGCCCCTGTGGTATCGTCAATGAAATATGAAATACGTGTACATATTACAATAATGTGAATGCTGTACAAGCAAAGAGTAAAACAAAATGTACACGGAGCACTTAAATATAATAAATGTTTGGACTTTTTACTTTCTGATAAAGCGATTTTTTTACAACGCGTACAACTTGCCTTGTATTATTATTGCCTACCTACACACAGCACAACACACACGTAGTAGTAATGTACAAAAGAATGAGATGATATGACGTGTAGAAGAACAACAACAATCACACCGCAATAATACAATAATGAAAGTTAACTTTATATGGTGTTTAAATGGGGACCACACAGCAACAACGGCGTAAAAAACCTGAAGAAAATTTAATGCGGTAATAATAATATTATTATTACACTGCTCACTCCACTACAAAAAGTCTGGTTTTTATCTTTGCAAATACATAAAATAGCCGCGAGAGATCATTATAATGCCAGTTTTTTTTCTCTTCGTCTTCAGCTCTGTTGTTCTTGTTGTTGCTGATTCTGCTACTCTCTCTCTCTCTCCTCGCTCTCTACTGCATTATTCACTTACCTTGTAAGTAAAATTACTTAACTCTTAATTCTCTGCGCAAACCTAAACGAACTTTTTTTACATTCCAAAAACCTCTCTCTGTGTATATGCCTATACTATGTGTAATGAATCTGTTAATAATAAAAGCACTTCAACTTCAGTTTCGAAATGCTCGTAAACAGTGTTCATTATCAGTTTTCCGATGTTTGACATTGTCAGAAAAAAAGACTGATTGTGATTTGCATGCTATTATCACGTTCCTCGAACCAACGTACGTTCTAGAGCTGCTTTCAAGGCTCATATTCTGATAGTAGCCAGAAAACGCAGTATGTTGTAAAAATGTGGCGTTAGTGAAATGGATTCAAGAGTATCACAAAATTGCCTGACGATGGAAATGTAAGCTTTTCTCAATACCACCCTCATAATCATAACACGACGAAGAAACAGGTGCACCGTTGAAATAACGAATGTTTCCTCTGTAACCGTGAATAGATAGTACGTCTTTTGAGTAATTCATAGGATGCTTATCGAAGGATATAATTTTGCATTCCATCCACAGCTCCCTAAAGAGGAAAAAATACGCTCTGCTTGTGTGACAGGTTGACTAGATTACGTTGGCATAAGACATTATTGTCCAAATTAAGTTTGTATCGGAATCACCCCTTGTGGTCAAATTTAACAAAGTTAACAAGCTTGTTTGGAGAGAGGAAGGAAAATTGTCTCTTTCTGCATTTTGCTTTTTCAACTAGATATTTGATGTGTAGCTTACGTTGGTTGTTGTGTGATGCTGAGCGATTATGAAACTGTCAACTACTATAAACCACACCACACACTGTCACGCTCGATAAATGTTCCTCATGCGGAGAGCAACATACTGTATCAATGAAGCCTATTTAATTTTTTTTCTTCTGTGCTCTCCCCACTCAGGTCTCGCTTTGTGTACTCAGTACTCACTAGTAAAGTGTGTGATCAATGATCATTTACTTAAGTCATCATTACTGAAATGAGGTGGTTTTGGGTCCGTTCTATACACCATTCCTCAAATGCAAAAGTGATGAAGGCGGTTCCTAAATAGACGATATATCCCTGTATTCAAAATGACTATATTTACGTTTTTGTTTGCAGTATGCTCTATTACATCCACTACCGCTTTACAACCATCAAATTTGTAATAAAAATAATGAAAAAAACATTTACACGTGCTTTTTTTAACGTCTCGGATTCTCGCTAGCACTGCACTGCCTACATGCATAATTTATGCTAAAACGTTCGCCCAGGACCTCGTCAAGCAATAAAGCAAAATAAACTAACAAAAAATGCAATTTGGACGGTCGTATTTCAGTTAAAAACGCAAATTTTCTAAAAGGCAAGTCTAATTTCTTTTCGAATAGAGGGGCTGGTTGGCTTGTCACTTCACTCCAGTATGCACAGTGTTATATAAGAAGATGAAAAGGAAGAGTAAATAAGAAAATACGACTGCGACAGTCTCAAATAAAATTGAAGATTGTGATCATAAAAAGTTGAGTTTCGCGTAAAAGGTGTGTTGGGATTTTTTAAACGAAGGAGAGAGAGAAAGAGCGACAGGGAAAAAAGGAAATAACAGAAACGTATACAATTTTGTGCACCTACTGGTGCTACCACACAAAAACTACAATAACATAAAAATGTTTAAGTATCTTTGGAGTCCCATCCAGTAGTAACAAACCTGTAGTATATTCGTGTACAAAAGTAATGTATTTGTTTTTCTGTTGCCGTTACTCACTGCCTGGGTTTTTCAAAAGTTCACTATTCACACGCAAAATGCTAACAAAGTAAAGATGTTTTCCGACTCCCGTATAACCCATATGATTCAGAGACGAACACGAGAAGATGTGAATTTTTTACAGCTTATTTTTACAACTTTGCCCATTTCATCGGGGTGTATTGGATCACAAACTGTACTCGTTCATGATGACGATCACTGTTGCAAACATGTCACGGTTTCGTATATGCCCCTATGTATACAGTTCAACTTACATCTTTCCTTTTCTGCATGTTTAAAGAAAATGAAATGAAAACGTTTGAAAATCTGTCTCTGGAACTTGCAGTAAGTTACCAACTATTGAAGCAAGAAAAGAATAAAAACGGTGGGGTCGTCATCGTTCACGTGGTATGGTTCACTACTCCTAATTTCTTTTGGTTTGCTTGTATTCTTTCTAAAGTGTATTTTGGGAAGTTTTCTATACAAAATTCACTTGAATGATTGCATAAAATGTTTAAATGCTTTGTGATCAAGTTTCAGAAATTCCTAAATTTTTAATACAATATAAAGATAGTTACAAACGCAAACGTTCTCAGTGAGAACTTCTCACTGTTGCATGCCGTATGTTACAAGTACATGAAATTATTCAATATTTATTTATTTGTTTTACATTGTTAGGATATGAACAATATGACAAAGTTGTCACCTGATTACTGAGATTACAAACAAAACTATCTGAATAAATCTTACCGTCCTGTTTCGGCTCTTTGAGACCGCAACTTTGCAATCCTCATAAGTGAAGGAATGAGCCAACTTAATTTCCCAAAGCACGGTTTAGCGCACAAAGAAAAATGGTTTCGGCAGTTTTAGTTAACGTGATTTACTACCACATTCACAATGAAATACGTAATATTTTACGTTTGAAATAAAGCACCACCGCAAATTATTACCAAGTATAACATCCACCTTTATGAGGATCAATCTACCCCCTGGGATGTCTCGTCAAATTTGATGATACAACTATACAACCATATTTCTAGTCACAGGACTTGCTGCGCTGAACATGACGACATGCCAAATATCGTATTGTATTCGTGTCCGCAAAAACTTGCAGTTGAGCTGTGCACAATGATGATTTTGCTGCTGATGATGATGATGATAAAGACGATAAAGGAAAAACACAGAAGTGAACAATTAGATAAGGTTTTTTTCTTAAACAAGTCAAACCACGAAGCCTCCGCATTACTCTATCAAAATTTAAGAGTTGCATATACCCGCTGTAATAGATTGTATTTGTTCCTAACTTGCAGAAAATAAGCAGAGAGCGTGTAACAGAAAACGCAAGTACAACTTTTTTTATCAAAAACTTTTTTGTCTGTCCAAAACTGCGAGATATGGTGTAACTAACACTAATTTGGTATAAACTTTAAAAATGCAATCTTCATCTTTTTATTCGGTAGCAGTCATTTCTAAAAGGAAAATACACTTTAAAAGTTTAAAAAGTCATTTTAAAAGGTTTAAACAAGTCCAACCAGCAGCAGCAGCAGTGTCGAGTAGCAAACAACAACAGAGATTTTGAAGTTTAAAATTTTGGTGTGTTTCAAAGGGATGCATAATATGCACACGAAGAGTGATGAAGAGAAGACGATGGAAAAGAAACCCTGTTGTGTGGATCATCAAAGGATCATTCGTGTCAAAAATGCGTGTGAAATTCAAATTTTCCTCTTTTTTTCTTTTTCTTGGTTTTCTTTTCTACAGCATTTTCATGTTCACCTTTCTCATAAAATGCTGTGTACCAACCAAACAATGCAATCGAGCCTCCGTCATAATATAATCCTTCTCGTCGTCGAAAGGACTAGTATTCAACCAGGTGTACTCGCATCGTTTATAAATAACTACCAAACGTACAAACACAATATATTTCTCAACAGTTTACTTGCATTTTTACATTTTGTATAATAGGTATGAAGAGAATCGTGAATATAATAAAATAAATCCGAAAAGTAAATTTTGATGGCGAGATGATACATTATAAACAATCGTGTACGGAAAGGATGTCCAAAAAAATATGTCCCTGTACAAAAAAGTCCATGGAGAGAATGTCCTGGTCGTATTTGCAAGTATCAGGACATTTTCTCCTAAGGACATTTTTGCATTATTTGTGAATTCAACCAGGGCATATATTTTTGGACTTTTTTGGACGAGGACATTTTCGACCAAGACATCCTCTCACTAGACCATAAACAATATCCCATATTTCATATCAGTCCTTCAAGAGATATCATTAAAACAGTAGTCAGTCCAGCAACTTGTTTCTGTCAGCAGTTGCATCGGTAGCTGCACCAAACAACATGGCTCTGGTGTTTTTTTGGTTGTATCAAAAAATGAGATTGCATGATCACAATTAGAACCAACACACACAAGCGCATATTATATTGTAAAAACAACGTCAGTGAGAAATTTTTCTGTCACGACTTTAGATAGATGGTAGGTATATAGTGAAAAAACGCTAAAGTTTTAATGGTAAAGTTAAGTAAGTGCGCGTAAGAAACGACTCAATTTGATATAAAAATGCAGTATACGTTGTTGTTGCATGTTAAACAGGCACACATCAAGGCAGTTATTATTTATTGCCGTTCCTTTAATGTTCCTGTAAGGATAAATCTCGGTTGTTGCCCAAATAATATTGTCAGATGCTTTATGCTTTGGTCTTCTGTTTTGCGCCTCTCTTTCTTTGTAATAATCAGATATAAAGTTAATCGTTGAACAAACATCAACATTAATTTCCTTTGAGCATATTTCATCTTTTGCTTTTTTCAACGTTGTTTGTTCTTTTTGCAAAGTAGTAAAAAACACCACATTAAAATACTCTACTGTCAGAAACACTTTTGTGAAAATAATAATAAGTACCAGTTGATGTGAGAGTTTTTTTCTGCTGACCATCAATCGCAAATCAAATTTTTTTCTTTTTCAGAAGTTCAGAAGTTGAACATCGCGTGAATGAACTTCTGTATACAATATTTTATACGTCGGCAGCCACGTTTTATGGACAGACAAGAATAAAGTTATTTTTCATAGCTAATGCAAAAAATGGATAATAAGCATTATTGGTTCAAAGAAAGCGACATGCCATTTAGACACAGAGAGCGTAATTATTGCAATTTTTGCAAATACCGTATTATGAACTTTAAATGTTTGACTTGTGGTAATTCTAGGGCTGATTGTCCGTTTTTATTTCAGAACGATTTTATAAATCACATGTTATTTTATCCTACAACAGAGAGAGAATATTTTTTATATACTGTATGCTTAACTGTCTGTGAAATTCATCAATCTATATTACGTGGCAATATTCATACTCGATTGGGGAAAGATGATTGGCATGTAGGTACGTAGTAATTCGTGCATACATTTTCCCTTCTCACCAAATAGCTTCTTAATTTTCTATTATAGCATCGTTAAATCGAAGGTCGATTTTTCTGTAATGGTTTGCTTTTCTACACACACACACACACACACACAGGATCCAATGTCAATATCTGTGCAATACTTAGTACCGTGCTAAAATAACGAATAATATGATTCTCTAGCAGCAGAAATGTCGTCGTTCGTAGACGTAATCATTATTATCGTCCTCGTCTCTCTATTTAGTTCCCCCTTTTTCTTCGTGAGGAGCTCCGTTGATATTCTGTCATGTCGTGATATGCCTTCTAGTACGTTACTTCTTTACTTCTGCTGCTGCATACACAAACACACAACAACCTGCTGTTTAACTTTTGATGCATCCCACTCCCTTCCCCTTCACAACTTATTTTTCCTTACACTCAATTTATCTTTTTCAGTTGCATGATATGTATTGGGACTTGGGACTGGCATGAGTCCATAGGTATGACTGTATGCTACATATACATATATACAGTTGGATAATTTGGTTTTGTAATCTATATTATGTATATATATGACAAACTATTGTCACGATTTTTCAAGCACAAATTTGTTTTGTTCATCATTGTTATTTTTATTATTACTGTTATTATTACTCTGGAGGAAATTGTTTCTTGATTACTGCTCATGGGAAATTGCTGACTTGCTTTTGAGTAATATTACGTTGGTTTGATGGAATTTGATGTGCAACTTGTACGTTATGCCCCAAATCAGTGTATGGAGTGTGTATATGGAGTTGACTAAGACTTGAATAAGAATAAGACTTGAGGATACCACCACGTCTAAAATCTGAGTTTTTGTGGAACCTTGTACTACGATTGTACAATAAACCATGTATCGCTTGCATGTGCACTTCCTTCTCATTCTCCACATTATTTAATAATATTCATTTCTCAAAAAATGTACAACAGCGATAAACCATACAAATCACAAAACAGTTTGTAATATTCTCTTGAGCTTTAATAATCTAGTAAAATCGTGCTTATCCGTTTTCTCATTGAGCTCACTTGTCCAACATACCCTGCACTTACATTTTTGAACGGAACGTATTTTAAAACAGTCATGTTTTATCAATGTAACCATCTTGTTCGCAAGATTGAAGATCACCTATTTTGTCAAATGAGCACGGAGGAACATGAAAACAAAAAACGACATTATACGTGTTTTACAACTTATAACAAAAGTACAAAAAAATAAAGGGTATTCATACACGTAATTTTTTCTGAGGATGGAAATCCTTTTCTTTCTATTTGTCTGCCTGGCTGTCTGTATTGACTATTGACTCCTCTGAAGGAAATTTTTAAAGAGAAAGAAAAATAGAAAATGATGGACGAGAGAAGTATGTTTGTTTTGAATTACTTGCCATTATCTCAAGCAGAAAAGAAGTGTGTTTAAGAAGAGAAGCCATCATCATCATTGTATGTACTTTGGAACTAATGCATATTCCATTTTACTTCTCAACACTTCACAAGTCAACCCAAATCAGCAGACGGCAGCACAGAAATGAGTAGGCAGACACAGAGAAAACTCAAAAGGAGAGTAGACGAAAGAAGGGAAGCCAACCACCAACGCCGTCACCGCTATCACCACAAAACCCAGTTTTCCCTGTTCAACAGCGAATGCTAAAAAGATATATTATTATTAGAGAAAGTGATAATATACCTATACATATGCACATAAGCACACATATATGAAGTAGTGTAGTGTGTTTTATCAGAGCTACAAACGCACGCGTCCATAACATATTGCATTAAAGTATAAAATATATAAGTCTGCTGCAAGTGCAAACGAACCGACCACATATAGCAAATGAAGATGAATAGCACCAGAGAACGTAAAATGGTAGAAAAAGAAGAAGTTGAAGTAAAGTATGCATTCTAAACACAAGAAGTGAAGGAGACGAAGTGTAACTCAATTAGCTAAACAGATTACCGTTTTGAAAGGTTTTGACATTTTACCCAAAAAAGATATCAAGACAAAGACACGAGCCATATGCGTTGACTTTGTTAACTGTATCAAGCAATAAGTTACGAACGTTCTGATTTTCTAAATGTATTCCCTATTAGTACGCCCAGTTTAGTAATACACATTTTCCTGTTATTACGTAGTTTACACATTAAAACTCTAAATTTCGGATTTTTTTATTAAGATAAAAGACCACCGACGGACGGGCTGTTTAGAGAGAAACTTATTTGAAAAGGAAGAAATTTTGAATGTATGACGTATGGACGCACTTCTACTACTTGAAAGCAAATACGACATTTTCCACACGACGGCCCTGTCTCAACCGCAAGTATAACTGATAGGATATCTCCGAAACGCTTCTGTTTACTTTCCGTGCGCATTTAAATATTTCATTTCTTTCAATTTCTCGGTGTAAAGTTAAGTGGAGTGGTACTTCATTAATGTAAAGTCGTGATTTGAGTCAATAGGAAGATCCGTTTGGAGCACACTCCGTGAAAAGTAACATTGAGCAGTAATATTTTAAAGGCTGCTACTCCAATATAATCTTGTCGATTAGATAAATAGAGGGGTAAACGGTAAACCACTTCTCTCTTCAATTCCTACCAAGTAGCTATCAATGATTTTCTGGTGTATACAAGTGTAGTTCCGTATAAAAGATGAAAGGGAAAGAAAAAAGGTGAGAGTTGCTAAGTTTTGTTTCTTGAAAATTGTAGAGTATGGGCAAACAAGCGTATGTATTGTATTTACGTATGTAAATTGAACTTTGCATTTTTTTCTATTTCCTTTATCACAGCTCATATTTTATGACTTTAAACATCCTCTCTCTTTCACGCGAGCACACATATTTTTATTTCTTGTGCCCCATAACCATTATCGTATACAGTACTTTGGAAGAATAGGGCAGAAAGAGAGAGAGAGAGAGCTTAGGTTATGAAATAAGGAAAACATGTCTACGCTTTTTACGTTTTTTTTTCCTTCGTTAAAACCGTCGTAGAAATCACCTTGTTTACATCCATGTCAATCTTGTATGAAGAGGCAACAGGGATATCCTGCTCTGCTCTTCTGCATTATGCTTGGGTTGGGTGTTTGTTAAGTAAGACGGAGAAGGTTGTCAAATGATTTGAAAAATTATCAGTCTCCTTCAACTTCATAACCCATAAAAAGAAAACTACATGCATAAATAAGCATACAACTGCTCTACACCGTTTCAAACGAAAATAAATGAATCGAGGAGAGCGTGGTTGTGGTGTGGTGGTAGTAGTCAAGTTGCGAATACTGTTGAGCCACCCGTCTAACAAACTAGTTTTTATTACAGGATCGCCATCAAGTTGGACGAAATATGAGGTAAAAATAGCAAACCCATTTTCCGTGCTGTTTTCTCAAAGAGCCGTACAATTTTCTTGTTTTGGGCAAGTTAGTTGGTTCTTTTGCAGGAGTTTTTTTTGTAACAGAGTAAGTAATTACGTGAAACCTCGAACGCAGATGATTTGCCTCCGGAAAATTGACAGACATGACAAATGCAATTCATGCCAAAACATGTATTTTGCCGTGAGTGTTTCTCAATTATATGACTAAAATACTATGCTGTTCATTCGTGTAAATTCTTTATGCCTGTACGATTAACTAAATTAACTGGATTTACTGCAATGACGGCAGTAGCCATGTAATGTCAAAGTTTTCTTGTGGTGACGGCGGCCGTTAAGTTGTCGTTGTTGAAAATATCAAACGTCATGTACGCAGGCGATATTTTAAATATGATAGTGTGTCTGGGCATATAGCACAGTTTGTGCTAAACACAGGCTGTCAAATACTTGACTTGAAATTCGCTCCATAAAGATATTTTTGGCATATTATTATTATTATTGTTATTACGGCGCTGCTGGTCGTGGCGATTGAAGGAAATGACTGCAAAAATATGACGATACCTATGCATAATTCACACGCACATTGTATAATGGACGACTTTTACCGTACGTGCAACTTGCCATTTCCACCACTGATCATTTATTGTGTCCCTTTAGGCCCTCTCTGACTCGTATGCCCTTCTTTTCTCACTAAAACGTAGTTGAACTCTGCATGTTTGGTAGGTGTGTACATGCAAAAAGCCTCGTTTTGACTGACTGCTTTTTGCTTGTTGTTGTTGTTGTGCATTATGAATGTGTTTATTGCATGTTTCCCTATCCCTTCGTTCATAAGATGTGAAACTGTCAATATGTCAATCTCCTAACTCATTTCCTTTATTTTTACATCCATCAGTTACACAGCTTTCCCAAGTTCCTCCACATATTACGTACACTGGTTGTACATATTTATCGTGTCGATCACAAATAAACGTCTACCTTCACACAAAAGCTAGACTGGCATCCGACTTATTTTATAGCGATATTTAGTATTCTACTTGTAGCATATTTTCCCCCTGTACTTAACTTTGAGACAACACAAGCAGTAAACAGCATAAAGCAGTAGTAATAATAATAATAACAGCTTGCACGCGTGTAGCATGACGGTTCTCCATAATCTACTAATAACCTGCAAACTTCTTCCTTTTTCCGTTTGCACATGCTTACATAATAACGAAATAAATATTTTTGATTTTTCTTCCAAAATTCATAGACCCTACCTGCCTGTCTAGCAACCACTTGAAGAAAATATATTAGCCCATGTAACAAGTAACGTTTTCTTATCTAAGCCCCAAAAATGTGTTGAAAAGAAAATAACCAAAAATAACGCTACATGATGTACATGCCTGTTCAAAAATTTTGAGGAGCCTATGCAGCAACCCTGAACTGGGGTGGTGCCGTACCAGCAAAAATGTCATTCATGGTAAAGCAAAGACTTTTTTCCTCATTCCCACCAACTTGTTAAGATTTTTGCTCTAACGTTTTCTCTCTCTTTTGCTTTCTCTTTCACCCTCTTTTCAAAACGGTTACTTTTACTTTTCGTTTGTTAGTCTTGTGTTGCTACTAAGGTTCACACAACAACACAAAACACAGCAAGATTTTTTGTGTTCGGCACAATACCAACTACCGGATGCAATGTTATGTAGGCTTAGTAGAGGTACAAGGCTTTTACGGTAGTATCCCTGTTTTGCATATCATTTTCATAATTCTACATTTTTCATCTCGGTCTTCTATTATTCCTCAGATTTCCCTTTTACCAAACCTTTTACACAACCAACATTGAACACTAAACAACACAACACAAAAATACTGCTCTCAAATGTTTCGTGTTGTGGCGTTGCTTCCTTATTATTACTTAGCCGCCTTTTACGGTCGACCATAAGAACTTTTTGTTATGCTCGTTCGACGCGGTGTGCTAACACGCTGAAATAACGATGCATTTATTTATTAAATATACAGCTTGCTACGCTCTCACTCATACATTTCAACTTTGGTAGGAATAATGCGAAAATATTCCTGTTATGCTAGTAATAGCATAGGTTAGATTTGAAATAACGATGCATTTATTTATTAAATATACAGCTTGCTACGCTCTCACTCATACATTTCAACTTTGGTAGGAATAATGCGAAAATATTCCTGTTATGCTAGTAATAGCATATAGGTTAGATTACGTAGAGAATAAGCATATCAGTAATAATAAATATAAAGGATCAATACGTAAAATACAACTTGCAGTGTGCATAATTAAGCATTTCTGCTTCAAATGAAAATCTCCGTTTGAACATAACAACAGATTTGACTTTCCTAGTGTGTGGGTAGAAAATAAATGATAAAAAAGTTTTAAACCGCTTCCATGTATGTACTTGTGAGTATTCTAATTACAAACTAGTGCATGAGACCTTCATGTATGTGGAAAAATTCTTGCTATGTGGCACTTGTTTTCTCTGTTCCTTAAAATGACACAAGGTTGGCATTCAGTGCTGGCACTGATAGTTCTCCATGCTAATAGCTAGTGTATGTAGTTCAGTCAGATACACGACACATTATTTAATTTTTTGTTTAAAAAGAGACGTAAAAATGCTTGTGCGAAAGTGATGATTGCGATAGTGAGTGATTGAGTGAGGGAGAGAATGATGTTGATGGAGGTGAGTAGAAGTAAAAGTCAGTCAGCAGAAGCCTAAGTATGCATGCATGCGCGACAAAACTTTTCACTGATGGATTTGCCCATTTCATCGCACGAATGCATCGACATGCATATCTCCAAAGAAAATCTACACACCACTTTATTGTTTACTTGTAAATACCTAACTGTATTTTTCCCTGGTATTACCACAGTTTATCCTTCTATTAGGTGAGCTAACAACCTCAAACAACTCAGCGATAATTTTGTTTTTCTGTGGAATCATGCATGTAAAACGGTGGTCAAAAAAGTTTGCATAACAAATAGTTGATGGATTAGAAGCTAATTTACGTGCCTCTGCAATTTTTTGCTCCAAAAACATTCAACAAACTTAAGAAGAAAATTTCGGGTTTTTCTACTTCCTCTCTAGGAACGAAAAAGTACTTTAGTTCACCAATACGCATGTACTTACAAAATGTTAGTAAAAGAAACCAGTATTTTGTTACCTATTTACCAATAAGTTTTACGATATATTTTTCACTCTTGCAACACGAACATATGTCACCATTTCTGAGAAGAAAAATTCCATAATTCTGTTTTAGTGTTAAATGTACTTTTCTTCGTTTCTACTTTCCCCACTTCTCTATTTCATCTATTTACTTTAATCATCGTTGTGTGATGAAAGATCACGTGGTTCATCATGTTACACGAACTTTTTTTTACTTTGTTCTAACTCACTTTTTGTGGTACATAAAAAATTCATATTTCATATCTTTGTTAAATGGTGCGCGAAAATTGCACTACTTTCATCAGTACAGCAGTATCACAGTAATTATATAAAAGAAACATCATACGTTATTATCTAATGCACGGTTGAAATTTTTTATAACTTTCACGTTGATGTTTCCAGAATATCTTTGTGTTGACGACGGAATTTATTACAGCTATTCATGGCATGGGAGTTGTTTCTTCAGGTACCTATCTGCAGCAACATGCTTAGTTCAGTTAGTTGTGACTTGTGACCACCTCATAAACTTGTAACCTATTGTGAAACAAAGAGAAAGTGGCAAGACTAACCTTTGATACTTCAGTGAAAGCCAGCTAATCATACTCTCTCGCTAACAACAACACATTATGGTAGTCGTAAGCTCGCCTAATTTCATTATTGTTATAAATGATACATCACCCTTCGAGCTGCAACATCTGACAAACCAACACATATCATCACCACTACGTTCACCTGCAAAACTTTGTCATCTGGACGAGAATAATATGAATGAACGTTTTACTGTTGTGACCAAAAGTGGAAAAGAAGCTGTGGTAGTAAATGAATGGACAACTGTATACATTTCTGCCCTCCCATGTGCCCCTCTTTATTGACTTATTTGACAGAGATGAACTTTTCAAAGAAAGTTATGAAGGTCATCCACACCACGACCACCGCCCTTCCAAGTATATTCCTTCTTAAAATACTCGCGATATTACTTCTCTCTGTACAGATCTCTAAGAAAAACTTATTTTATATTCTCCCTTTTTGTATTACATCTACCACTTGTGTGCTGTGGATGGCTTGCTCTTCATTTTCCTTAACACTAATCCAATCCACAAAATTGTAGTTGATAACAAGACAGTGACAGAGGGAAACATACATACAAAAGTAGAAGTTAGTTTT